>PITB01014812.1:0-44796 GCA_004024585.1 Paradoxurus hermaphroditus | reverse complement strand
TGGGGAAAAAGCGTTCTTAGCAAATAAGTACGGGCACCTGGGAGCTCGCTGTGAACACCCCCTTCCTCCTCTGCGGTCCCCCCTTTGGATATTTATACAAGAAGAAAGGCTAAAGGTGGTGGGGTGTTTTTTTGTTTTTTTTTTTTTTAGCTGTCCAGCATTTCTTCTTTTCCTTCGGGTCTCTTAGTCCAGATGAGTATTCCGTTGGGTGGAAACTTACTCGTTAATAGGAGCTCTTTGGTGGTAAATCATTGTAAATGGGCCATCGCTCCGGCGTGCCGAGCTTGAGAGAGGCTCTTTTCCCATTCTTTCAACAAAAAATCAGCTGTGGTCTCTGACCCGTTTATTTGGAGGTAACCTTGCCAAGCGTAGAAGAGACGGGAGCGAGCACACAGTTGTGTGGGTCCGCGCCGCGGGCTGGGACGTCCTCCCTCGTGGTGAAAAGGCTGCTTCTGCCTTCCGTTTTTCCTTAGTGCTCTGCATCAGCTAATGTATTAGTTGCAGTTGTACTTTGCGCAGACGCTAATTAGCCATCAACATTGGGGTCCAAAGGCTTACCGACAATGCAACTGTCATAGTGGCGTCTTAATTGGTTGAGTGTAATTGTCATTAGGCAGCGATAAAGACATCTGGAGCTCTGGAGGAAAATCAGCTTTTTTCCTGCCTCCCTTCGATCTCCGTTCCTGCTTCTCCTGGCCAAGTGGTCAAGCACTCTTAGATCACATTTAGGGTTTGGTCCCGTTCCCTCTGCTCGAGCCGGTGTTTTACCCTCATGAAAATGTCCGCGTCTTGAGCACGAGTTCCTTAGCATGGAGTCTGAGCTCCTTGGCTGTGGCCGGTTTCACTTGCATTAGGTTCCAGAGCCTGGCGCTGAGTCCTCCCCCAGCGCGCCCTGAAACCGGGTGTGTATTCTCTGTCCTGCTCAAAAAGGAGACCTGCAGTCTTTGTGTTTTGCAGCCACACATTTCTGCTGTTGGGGCGCCCGGGGGGCCCGGCCGGTTGATCGTCCAGTTCTCGATTTGGCTCAGGTCATGATCTCAGGGTCGTGGGATTGAGCCCTGCTTTGGGCTCTACAATGACTGGAGCCTGCTTAGGATTCTCTCTCTCTCTGTCTCTTTCTCCTACCCTCTCCCTGACTCACATGCTGTCTCTGAAATTAAAATTAAACTATAAAAAACAAAAAGAAAAAAACATTGATCTATTCTCATGCTCTTAGGACATGAAGATTGAAGTTAATTTAAGTGCATATCTATGAAAATGTTCTTTACCAAAATAATTTAGCTTAGCCTGTGTTTTTATAGGTACTTGAATCAGTCTGGAAGTAAACGCGGGGAATTTAATACCTCTCCTTCCTTGTGTGTGTGCTGCGTGTGTCGGTGGGCAGTGGGAGTAGGAGGAGGCGCCACTCAAACCTGTCAGGTTGTTACGTGTGGACACCCCCTTCCAGTCACTATTTCTTGTTGGCTGTGTGTAAGCCCCTGTGATGGAGAGAACAGCACTGATATCTGGCCTTCGGAGGGACTTGAAGGTGAAGTTGAGACGTGGAATGTAACCGTGAATGCCATTTCTTCAGGTACAGACAATGGTAGTTGAGTCAGAGAAGGCTTCCTGGGGGAGGAGGGCCTGTGCTGGACATTGAGGGGTCGGGAGGCTTGGGCTAGATCAGGGCTTCTCTTCTTGCCTCGACATTGGAAACACCAATGGCCTGCTTCCACTCCCAGAGTCCGATTTTTTTTTTTAACGATTATTTATTACTGAGAGAGCATGAGCAAGGAAGGGGCAGAAAGAGAGGAAGACACAGAATCCGAAGCAGGCTCCAGGCTCCAAGCTGTCAGCACAGAGCCCGACTTGGGGCTCGAACCCAGGAACCAAGAGACCATGACCTGAACCGAAATCAGTCGCTTAACCGACTGAGCCACCCAGGCGCCCACCAGAGAGTCCGATTTTAACTGGTCTGGGTGTGCTTTGGGCATCAGGAGTTTGGAAAGCATCCCAGGTGATTCTCATGTGCAGCCAGCATTGGGACCCGCCGGGCTGGGTGGTCAGGTCGGAAGGCACCCCAGAAAGGTGGACAGTTGCACGGAGATGCAGAGGCAAGGGTATGTGGAAGTCGGGAATGGTGGAGTTGGCTGGAGGCCGGATCTTGCTAAGGAAGAGCTGAAGAGGATACTGGGTGGAAGCTAGTTTGGGGAGGGTTCTCTGTGCGAGGCCCAGTGATGACGACGTCCAGGCCCGAGTAGCTAGCGGGCTTCCTCAGTGTCCAGTGCTTTTCCGGCCTGACTCTTGTAGTCGTTGGGCTCACACCTGTGAGTAAGTCCCCGCCCCTGCCCTGAGAAGCCGGTAGGTTCTTGGGGAGATGAGCAGTCACATGCACGTGTGTGCACACACACACAGTTGCCCAGAGAAAAAAGTCTAGGCTGCTGTCATCTAGGCTAGACCACAGGGGGATCTAGTGTGGAGGGGAAGGGAGGAAGGGAGAGTGACTATTCATGTCATCAAGTACTTTTGAGGGTTTGGGTTGTGCAGGGCTGACTTTGGGGGAGCCTCAGAACTAAGGGGCTATGAGATGCTGAGGGGTTTGGACCGGAGCGGCATCCTTGGGCAAAGGAACGGAGAGGACGTGGCCACCGAACACAGAGGGCAGTGTGGGGAGGGCGGAGGGGGTGTGGAGGAGCCGCTCGGTTTTGCCCCAGTGACTGGGATTAGTGGGGAAGGAACTCAGCAACAGGCTAGTCTGCGGTGAACTCCTTTCAAGGAGCACATGCGTTTAGTTCTAGACACATGGCGTTGCAGGGTGAGTGGGACATTTTTCGTGGAGGACGAGGCCCATCAGGCCCCTCCGCTTTGTGGGGCCCCGCGCGTCCTCTCCCTCGCCCCCCCAGAGCCGAGAGGGGCCACCGGCGCGTACCTCCCGGCTCACTGCCGGGTGCGCTCCAGCAGGTTTTCAAGTTTTGGTTTTGTGGTTTTGCCTCCAAACTGTGTAAAGGGGCCTTGGAGCCGGAGCTCAGGCCGCTGAAACGCTCTCCCGTGGCCCCCAGTGGGAGACCGCGGGTGTGGGCCTGCGTCCCGGCCGTCAGTGGACAGGAAGCCCGCCTCCCTGCAGCCGCACTCGCCCCAGAAGTCCCTCGGTTCTCCGACCCCTGCCTTCCCTTTCCGTGCCTCCCTCCCCTTCTCCGTGCTTCTGGGGGTGTCGCCACCCCTCTCACGTTTCTTCTCTGAAATGGCTCCTTCCTTCCGCGTGGAATGTAGCCTGCAGAATCTAATCGTGCACAGTCTAGACAGTCACCCATGTTATCTCTGTCGAGCGTTGCCGTAGCTAAGCGAGCGGCCTTCGTCCAGGGAACGCCGGAACCATTGTCCAGGCTGTCACGGTGAGCCTGGGCGGTCCGGCGCAGCGTGTGTCCTCGTGTGGGCTCCTCATTAGAGAGGGCGATCTGGAGTGCTGCCCCGAAGACCTGGGAGCCGGCGGCCGTGCTTTGGCCGTGGCGATGTCAGTATCCGCCCTTGCTTGCTTATCGCCGGGCTTAACGACACTGGCGGAGCGAGCGCCCCTGTGTCCTGGAGGAGCAGTGGTCCTGCCGCGTCCCGGAGTCTGATTTTAGAAAGCGCGGCTCTCCTGTGGGCTCTTCACACCGCACGCGCGCTCCCCAGGCGCCGTCCTGCGGGGAGAGGGCCGAGTCTCCAGCACAGGGAATTCGTGTGGCAGAGTCACCTGCGACTTGCATGATCTGTGTATTTACTGTCAGTGGTTGGAGGGAAATTCTGCCACGTTCAGTAAACGAAGCCTTCCTCCGCCCGTGTTCTTAGTGTGTTCGTTAAGAAATCTCACGTGAGAAATTGCTCCGTAACTACTTTATAGATCTATCATGGGATAGATTTCAGTAGTTCAGTAAATCTCTGAGATTATCTTGTTCGAGTGTTTATACTTCTAAAAAAAATTTTTGTTTTAATATTTATTTAATTTCGAGAGACAGAGCATGAGCTGGGAAGGAGCAGAGAGAGAGCAAGACAGAATCCGAACCAGGCTCCAGGCTCTGAGCTGTGAGCACAGGGCGAGATGTGGGGCTCGAACCCCATGAACTGTGAGATCATGACCTGAGCCTAAGTTGGAGGCCTAACCGACTGAGCTACCCAGGTGCCCCGAGTGTTTATACTTTTAACGTCGGATCCAAGAAACCCTGAGGACCCGTGGCCAGGGCCTCAGGAAGACCGAACCTGCTTAAAATGACCTGCCTGTCTTTGTGTTTGTGGGGTTCATCGTTAGACTCTTAAAGCATTTCTGACTCCCCTCCCCACAGTGGCTGTACACGTCGCATGGAACCCTGTGTTGCGGCTGTAAGGAACTCCGTGTCAGAGCCTCGATGGCAGGCCGCACACCACCTCATCTGGTCATTCCCTTATCCTCGTGTCCGTGGGGCCTGATGTCTGGGCAGCGTCTGGCCCTGCCTTGGCTTTGATGGAGAGAGTCCTCTGCTGGAGTGGCAGCAGTCCTAGGAGAGAGCGAGTGCTCCTGTCCTCTGAGCGGGCAGAACCGGGAGTGCCGTGCATTCGGACAAGGGCTTTGCACAAGAAAGGATTGTCTTGGCTGCTAAAGGCAAGATTTAATTGTTTCAGCAAATCAATTAGTCTTTAGGGACTTTAATCAGTCAGATCCGATGCATGGAGGAGGCATTAGAAAGCTCGTGCCTGTAAGACCGTTAGCCCTTAGCCTCTCTGTCTCTGGCTTCAGTGTACGTGCGTGAACCCTGGGACTCGTACAAAGCTCTCCAGCCGTCCCTTCGCTGAGAGGATGCAGGGTAGCAGACTGGTCCTGGGAGCGTAAGGGAGACCTCGATACCCAGCGTCATGTGTGGCGTCCCCTCGAACTGTTGCCATTGTGCTGTGAGAACATGAACCGTGGTGACAGCCTTCTGTCTTCTCCTCGACGTTTCCTCCTGGTGGAGTGACTCTTCCAAACAACGTGGCGGGAGGGCTTCCACACCGACCCCACCTTCTTCCTCCGTCGCTCCCCCTTTTCTCCACTGTGGCCCTGCTCTCCATCCCCGTTTGGAACCAAGTGTGCCCTTCTTTTCCAGATACACATCAGGGGACGTAAGGGTGTGGGACACCCGCACCTGGGACTACACAGCCCCTTTCCTGGAATCGGAGTACGAGGAGGACGAGCCTGGAATGCAGCCATATGTCTCCTTTGTGAGGATAAACCGCTCGCTGGCGGTGGCGGCTTATGAGGACGGTAAGTCACCGCAGCCCTCCTCCCTATTCGGGGAAAAAAAAAGCTTTACAAAAATTAAGCAGCTGTGGCTGGCTCCCCCCTGTAATCCCTGCACACATGCACGTGGGCACACATGCACGTTCACACACACACACACACGGACACACACACTTTGCCTTTATGTGAAGAAGTTGGCCGATAACCATCCGTGCGTTAGTAGGCAGTGGAGCATGGCGCCCAGTAAGACTGGTGTTTAATTCCTACCGGAGCTGGTAGACGGGGCTTCTGTGCCAGACCTGAGGCTGGCCAAGCCATCTTAAGCAAATAGCTTGTTTGGTATAAAATATTAAATATACTTGGCCTACTTTTCCTTCAGTCTCTGCTCAGTCTAAAGGGAACAGGGAAAGGGGGGGGGATAGACAGATAATCTGTCGGCAAACATGGAAATAGAAAAATGAAAGTCGGTGCCTACCTTTTCCTGGCGCTTATGTACCATACAAGATAATTTATGGTGATCTGGGGTCTCTCTGGGGTTGATAGAATTCTTTTGTGTACGAACAACTGTAGACTTACAGAACTAGGTAAGAAACATCTAAAATTATATTTACCAAGGTCATGAAACACTTGTTAGTTTTGTAGCTAACAGGAATAATGATTTTGATGGCTATGACATCCCGTGTTCCTACCTTCCGTTGTTATACGTGAAGTTGGAATCTCTAAGCTTGGTTTCCCCACTTGCCTGAAAGGTGAACCACAAAATATTCTGGAATGTTAGTGTTCGTGTCGTGGCACTATTGCAAATCTTCAGAGTCTGTGGTTGGCTCAGAGGGATGAAACTGTAGTAAAGTAGCTCATGAGAAATTTTAGGTCCGTACGTCATTTATGAAAATATTTTCAGTTTATTACTTTAAAAACATGAACTCTGTTCTTTCGGTTTGGCATTAGAAGACCCCATTGGTAGATTTTTTTCAGCCTCTAGAAATTCAGCTAAGCTGTTTCTGTGGTACGTAGTATTTCCTCGATGCTTATCGAAATCCTGGATGGATAACAGAAGGCCAGCTTGAGTGTGCTTGCTACTTTTAAATTACCCATGAGTTCTTTTTTTTTTTAAACATTTTTTTAAGTGTTTATTTCTTAGAGAGAGAGAGAGAGAGAGAGAGCACAACCAGGGCAGCGGCAGAGATTGGGACACACAGAATCGGAAGCAGGCTCCAGGCTCCGAACTGTCGGCACAGAGCCTGACACGGGGCTTGAACTCATGAACCGTGAGATCATAACCTGAGCCGAAGTCAGATGCTTAACTGACTGAGCCACCCAGGCGCAAATACAAGTATGCAAAGGTCGTAGTACAGTTAGAATCCTACAGGTTTAGAATCCTCTCCTAGCCGCCCCCGCCACGTGCATGTGTATGCACCCACATTTTTCTTCAGATGGGGAAGCGGGGGACCCGAGGGGCCAGCCGAGGGCTTTGCTTGAGGTCGAGTTGATAGTCAGTAGTGCACGCAGCAGTGTGAGTGTGTGTCCAGGCCACACCCGGGTTGTAGAGCGCCGTCGATGTAATCCTAACCCAGACGCCTGGAGAAATGGGCGCCTGATTGACTTGCACCCCCACGTCTCCTGTCTCGTGAGCTCGAAAATACAGCTCGAGGAGATGGGGCACGCGGGCTACCGGTTTCACGTCGTTGGTGACAATCGAGTTTGTCCCCCTCTTTCCTACTGCCGCACAGAAACGTTGGGGAACCACGCAGGTAGGATAGAGAGATTATTTCCTTTGGCAAACAACGGCCAAAATGTATTTTGAAAACTGGATTTAAAAGATGCAGTTAAAATTCAAACAGAGCAAAAGTATAAAATGAAAAGAAAATGTATTCAAAGAGAAGCTGAGATGCCCGGTCCCGCCCCCTCCCTCTGTCCCCTCACGTTTTGCTCAGCGTTCCCTGTGTGGTGTGCTTATCTGCACCTTGCTTTTTGCTTTTTTCTTTTTCTTTCTTTCTTTCTTTTCTTCCTTCTTTCTTTCTTTCTTTCTTTCTTTCTTTCTTTCTTTCTTTCTTTCTTTCTTTCTTTCTTTTTTTTTAATAACATGACACATCTTGGTATCTTTCCACATTGGCACTTAGAGGTAAACTTTATTTTTCGTCTATGTATTGTGGCATGAAGTGGCTGTATTTATAATTTATTTATTTGAGCCCTTAATGACATGCACTTGGATTGTTTATTTTTGTTATTAAAAACAGCGCTGCAAGCAATATCCTCAAACGAATATCGCGATGGGCTCATGCAAGTCCAGCTATGGGGTAAATTACTAGTCATTACCGGGGTGGAGGCTACAGATGCTTTATGTTCTGATAAATATTACCCAATTGCCCTCCAAAAAGGTTCAACCAGTTAATGGTCGCACCAAAACAGATGAGAGTGACGGCTTCCTCATGCTGGTCTGATAGGTGGAAATGGCATTTCCCTGTGGTCTTTGTCTGCCTTTATGTGAGTGCACCGAATTGCATTGTCTTACTTTTTCCCTACTACTCTACAAATGGCTTGTTCCCGTCCCTGTTTTTCTCTGTGTTCTCTTTGCTGGTTGGAAAAAAGGGGATACGGAAGGAGCCCTTGCCGTGCCTACTTCAAGTGTGTTTTTTCAGCTTGTCAGTTGTTCTTCAGTGGACCTCATTTATGGTTTATTTTTCGAGATGGTAATTGTAATAGGTGTATAGTTCTAATTTTTTGAGAGCGTGCATGCAGGGTGGGGAGCGGCAGAGATGGGGAGAGAGAGTCCCAAGCAGGCTCCACACCTAGTGCAGGGCCTGACGCGGGGCTCGATCGCCCAAACTGTGGGATCGTGACCTGAGGTGAAATCAGGAGCCGGACTCCTTAACCAGTCGACCAAGCCACCCAGGCGCCCCATAATTTAAGTTTTTAACCTGTAAATGAGTGGGTTTTATTTGACTAAGTACTACATTTTTAAGGATATAAGATGAAACAATTATAAACGGTTACACATTGAGAAGTCTTGCTTTTACCTATTTTGTCCCCTCCATTCTAAAGCCACCATCTGTTTTAGGTTTTTGTCTGTCCTTCTGATATTTCAGTATTGTAAACATAAGCAAATATGAATATTCTTATTCTCCCCCTATTTCTTTTTAATGTTTATTTATTTTTGAGAGAGACAGAGACAGAGACCGAGTGTGAGTGGGGGAGGGGCAGAGAGAGAGGGAGACACAGAATCCGAAGCAGGCTCCAGGCTCTGAGCTGTCAGCTCAGAGCCCGACGTGGGGCTTGAACTCACGACCTGTGAGATCATCACTTGAGCTGAAGTCGGACGCTTAAGCGACTGAGCCACCCAGGCGCCCCAAGGTAGAGCTATTCTTCTTCTTTTTTTTTAATGTCTTTATTTATTATTGAGAGACAGAGAGACAGACTGCAAGCAAGGAAGGGGCAGAGAGAGAGGGAGACACAGAATGTGAAGCAGGCTCCAGACTCCGAGCTGTCAGCACAGAGCCTGATGGGGGGCTTGAACTGGTGAACCACAAGATCATGACCTCGCCGAAGTCGGACGCTTAACCGACTGAGCCCCCCGGGCGCCCCATTCTCCCCTTTTTCTTAAATGAAAGGTCACATATTCATATTATTCCACACTTTGGCTTTTTTCACTTGATGACCTGTCCTGAAAGCGTGTCAGTGTCTGTGTATGAAAAAAACAGCCTCCTCTTTTTTCCGTACCTGCGCAGTATTTGATGCGTACAAGGACCTTGGTTCATGGACATGTCCGTTATCGAGGAACTGTTGTGTGTTGTGTTGTTTCTGCTATTATAACGTTGTAGTGAGAGACCCTGCCTGTAAGACCTTTCGTGTATGTACAGGAAGGGTAGTTTCCTATAAAACTGATGAATCAAAGGGTAAATGCAAATGGGGTTTATACAGTTTTGCTCTCTCACCAGCAAGGTATATAGATACGTCAATTTCCTTGGTTTTCCCAGCAAGATGGGTTTCAGACATGTAGGTATTTGTCGGTTTGACAGATTAGAAATGGTATCCAAGGGCGCCTGGCTGGCTCAGTCGGTGGAGTGTGCGTGCAACTTTTGATCTCGGGGTTGTGAGTTCCAGCCCCACGTTGAGTGTAGAGATAGCTGAAAAATAAAATATATATTTAAAAAATAAAGGTACCCAAATGTAGTTTGTTTATATTTCTCTTAGCCTAAGAATTTTTTTCATCTTTGTACCTGCCACTTGTACCTCTTTCTGATAAGCTGGGGCTTAGTTTTCATGCTTGAATATTGGCCAATATAGAGTTCATCCTGGGACTGTAGAAAATACGAATCCGAGAATTTTTTCCTAGCATCTTTTATTAGAAAGCCCGTCCTACCTACCTCAGTGGTTTGAGGTGCTGCCTTTGTAAGTTTTTGGCTGCGAGAGTCTCTTAGTACCCGGGTCTGTTTCTGGATGTTATGCTCTGTTCCCATCGGTCTATCTAGTTGTTTGCTTTCACACCATCACGTTTGTCTTTCTGGGTTTCACGGCATGCTTGGGGGGGATCAACCCTACGCTGAGGTTAGTATAGTACTTCTCTCTTTTATGTCGAAATCTGTGATTGGTCTCAAATTCATGTTGGTATTAGGGTTATTTCTTTGGTGAGAACTCTTGGGTGTTCCCTGCCCTCTCCGAGCTGGTTTTACCAGTCTGACTGGGGCTTAACTATTCATGGGCTACACAGCTCTTTGTTTTCCTCCCAGACCTCAGGTGGCATTGTCTTTGGTCTCACTTCGGTTTAACAGATTGACACTGTGATATTTATACCAACATATTCATGAGTAGCTACTTCTGGGCAAAGGCAGATTCAAATCATCAAATGCACATTTTGATACTGCTCCTTTCCAGGAGCTGCGAACAGGCACTTCTTAGGCAAAACACAGTGAAAACCCAGTGTACCTCGTGGGGTCTGCTGTGTAGTGTTTGCGACTGGCCTGCAGAACAGAAGAAGACGACGATAAAATGAGTTAATGAACTTCAGCTCCCTTGGCTGTGCCAAAGGGAGGCTCTGTAGCACCGAGGCCCTGCCGATGGTCTACACACATGTTCTCCACGGAAGGAGGCTGATCCAAGGGGAGACGGAAGCCGCTTTGGGAAAAAGGAAGTCGTCCCTGTACCCTGTATCGCCTCCTCGCCCTGCGGGAACCCTGTACGCCCCCCTGGGCTGTCGGGGTTTGGCAACGGGATCCACAGTTGTGATTTTTTTGAATTCCAACCCACTGGCCTCATATTTCTTCTGCCTTGTTTCCGATTGTCAGCACTGGCCGCCCTCCAGTTTGATTTTACCACTAATTGTGTTGCACGTTACCGGACCGAAATGAATCAAATCAAAATGCTTTTCCTGGAGCATTAGATGGAGCAGGCGAAGGTTCTGAGTAATGAGCAGATGCTGCTAATGCAGGGACAGTGGAGACCTTGCCAGAGCCCCATCTGCTCCGCGCTTGCCTGCCTCTGGCCCCGAGCCACAGCATTAGGGAGGGCGGTGTTCTCGAACCCCGCTGCCTCTTCACAGAGGCTGTCTGGAAGACTCACTGTGCGGCGAGAAAGGAGATGACACCCTCCGTGGGTGCAAAGAAGTTCTCGTCGGCCCCCCTAAGTGGAGAGGAGAGACCTGGCCCGGTGCAGATTAGCTGGCGTGTGGAAGCCGGGTGGGAGAGCCAACAGGCCCTCTGTGCCACCGTCCAGCAAGGCGGAGTGGCTTCCCCACTCATGTGGCACTCCCGGTGCAATTGTCGGGACACACACGTGCTCCATTGTCCGGGCCGTGCCTGCCCTGGGCCGGGGCGGCTCGCATTTCTCACTTACCGGTAGGAACAATGGATGGGAGTGGGTCTCTCCGGGCTTCTTTTGAGCAGAGAATGGTAGGCCCATGTTTTAGTTAGGCGGCCGTGATGAAGACCAGGTGCTTTTTAAACTTTATAATTTTATGCTTAATTAAAAAAATGAGTTCTTTGATTTGCTTATGTCTCTTGTATGTTGATGGTGACATTTGAATATAATGACCTTTGAATATAGTAACATGCAGTTACCTCTCCCACCCCCACATCAAGATCAAAGTTTTAAAAGTGGAGCGTGAACAGGCCAGAACGCCGCTCGGGAGACGGCTCAGACGCCTGCTGTGGACTGTGGAGGACGGGTTTTGCCAAGGCCTTTCTCTGCCGCTCGTTTTTCTCTTCAGTTTCAGTAACTAGTTTTTGTTTGAAACCTTCGCCTACCCTTAGGTCTTAGAGTCTTCCTCAGGTATCTAACAAAACAAAATGCAACAACTTTCTGACAACCCCCAAATACCAGGTGTAGTCCCTTTAAAAGCGAGGATACCTTGATAGACCTGAACAACGAACAGTAGGAACGCTCACATTGTCAAGTTCTTCAGACCAGAATTAAACCCTGAAATGCAGAGCTCTGCACTGAAGTGGTTCTTTCAGCGTTGAAGGAGTATTTCCGGGGGGATTGAACTTGTAGGTTGCCTGCCATCTGGCATGGGCTGGAGGGCTAGATTGTGTTTCCTAGACAAGCCATAGGGACTCTGCTTATGTGATGTAGGAGGTTTTTGAATAAAAAAACTTTGGGGGCACCTGGGTAGCTCAGTCGGTAAAGCATCCAACTCTTTTTTTTTTTTTTTTTTATGTTTATTTATTTTTGAGAGAGAGAGAGAGGGAGAATGCGAACAAGCAGGGGAGGGGCACACAGAGAGGGAGGCACAAAAATCAGAAGCAGGCTCCAGGCTCTGAGCTGTCAGCACAGAGCCCAACACGGGGCTTGAACCCACAAACCATGAAATTATGATCTGAGCCAAAGTTGGACGTTTAACCGATTAAGCCACCCAGGTGCCCCTAAAACATCCAACTCTTGATTTTGGCTCAGGTAATGATTTCACAGTCGTGAAATTGAGCTCTCTGTCTGGCTCAGCGTTGGGTGTGGAGCCTGCTTAAGATTCTCCCTCTCCCTCTCCCTCTCTCAAAAAAATCTTTTAAAAGTTTTTCCATTTTTGGTGAGAAGAGTTTGACACTCTGTTGCACACTTGGGTACCTATGCTTTGGACGGAGTATACATTGTAACAGGGGAGTGTTCCTCCGATGGGAATGTAGAGCTAGAATCTTGAACAGGAGCTGTGGGATCTCTAGGAAAGGTTTTTGTGTTTTTGTTTTTGTTTTTGTTTTTTTAAATCTATAGTTTTATAGGAATCGAAAAGAAAAAAAAAAAAAACTGGATCTTTGACTTTGTAACTGAACTCTGCTGCGTGATCTCCGTGTTTGAATTTGCATTTTGTGTTCCCAGCCTGTTGGCACCAAGTGATCACATCACCTACATGCTTTGTGGCTGTTTTTCGTGCTGCCGGTCCACAGGTGACTTTAGAGGTCCGTAAGCTCTCACGCTGAAGAAACCCTGGGGAGGGGAGGTCTCGTGCTACGGGCACAGACCAGCAGGCGATTAATTTCTGGGATAACCACACAGTTTTGAAGTTACTGGTGGAAAAAACTTGAGACAATTTTTCTCATGCGGAAAGTGGCACATTAAATTTAGGCTAGGAGATTTGGTGGTAATCTCTGATTTACTGGGGTGGTTTTCCCGGAAACTTTTTTTTGATGTTTATTTTTATTCATTTAGAGAGAGAGAGCACAAGCCGGGGAGGGGCAGAGAGAGAGAGAGGGAAAGAGAGAATCCCAGGCAGGCTCTGTGCTGTCAGTGCAGAGCCTGACGAGGGGCTAGTTCTCACAAACCGGAGACCATGACCTGAGCCAAAATGAAGAGACAGATACTCAACTGACGGAACCATCCAGGCGCCCCTGCAACCTGATTTTTAATAACATACAGTATGATCCGTTAAATTCAAAATTCCTGTCTTAAAGTCGAAGTTAAAAATAGAAAGGAACTATAGGAGAAGGGATGATGGAATTAGAAAATCACTAATCGACAGTTAAGATGGTAATAATTGAGGGGAGAAAAATCAATTGATGCTAAAACTAGCAGATGAGAAGAAGGGATAGGATTGTACGTCTCAAAGAATCTCCCTGCCAAACACCGATTAATTACAGAGTGAGGAAAAAAGGTAACTTTGTAGTCCAGCCCGGCAGATGCCAAATTAATAAAGTGGTCAAATTCAACACCAGTGATGGGACAAATTGACGTCCTGTGCTACTGAACAGAATATGTTGAGACAAACACAGAATCGCTTCTGTGATGTTCCAGGCCGGAAGGCATAACCCGGTCGAATCATGAGGAAATATTAGAAAACCCAAATTGAAGAACATTCTACAGAAAGACTGATCTGACTCAGGTAAAGCTGTCAGACTCCTGGAGGTGTTTTAGAAAATATTCCAGGTTGAAGGAGACAAGACGAGGGAGAGCCGTGCGTTATCCCAGATTGGATCCTTTTGCTATAAAGGACATGATGGGACAATTATGGGATCTGAGTAATGGGTATGTAGGAGTTCTCGCAAGTTTTCTGTAATTGTCAGATTGTTCCAAAGTAAGTTAGAAAACCTTTTGCTTCTGATCAAGACAAACTAACAGGGAGTAGATTTATTCTTCTGTCTTAAACAACTGGCAAACCAGACAGAATGTATTAAATGGTTTTCAGACATTGGTCTTAATCTCTAAGGCATCAGAGTCTCGGACTAAGTGTTTTTCAAACCAGAGGAGTGCTACAGTGAATCCAGCTTCCTGACTGGAGACAACCCAGGACAGAGAAGGGGAGCCTGAACCTCGCTGAGTTGAGGAGACACCGAGAGGTCAAGGAAGCCAAGACGGAAAGACTTTGTGGGCCAGAGTACCAGGAAGGAGGGGGCTGCGCAAAGGGAGACTCTGCAGATCTGAAGGGACCCCTCTGTCTTTGAGTTCTGGTTTGCCCGTGTGTGAGAAGAAATCCCCGAGGCCAGGGAAATCACCGCCAGAAAGGAGAAGGTGGAACAAGTTTCGAAGCTCGCACGGGGTTAGGCACAGCTTGCGTTCCCGCCAACCATCCTCTCTCTCTTCTCATAAGGCTGCTGATTCTATCATGAGGACCTCCTCTCAAGACTTAATCTAATCCTAATTACCTCCCAAAGCCACATCTCCAAATAGCACCACGTCGGGGGTGTAAGCTTCCACTTGTGATTTGGGGCGGGGGGTTAGATAAATATTCAATCCATAACATTATATGCTGTTTATGAGAAAGCTATTCTAAGTACGAAGATGCAAGTAGGCTAAAAGGATGGGCAGTTACACCATGCAAGCATAAATCAAAAAGCTGGAGTGGCTGAACTAATTTCAAACAAAGTAAATTTTATTATTTTATTTTTTAACGTTTATTTTTGAGAGAGTGTGAGCGGGCAAGGATAGAGAAAGAGGAAGACAGAATCTGAAGCAGGTTCCAGGCTCTGAGCTGTCAGCCCAGAGCCCGAAGTGGGGCTCCCGAACCGTGAGATCATGACCTGAGCTGAGGTTGGACACTTAACCGACTGAGCCACCCAGGCGCCCCAGAGTAGATTTTAGAACAGGGAACATTATCAGGGCAAAATAACATTTCATAATGATAAAGGGGTCAGTTCATCGAGTGGATATAATCCTAGATATGTATGCATCTAATAACACAACTTCATAATACACAAAAGCTGACAAGTGAAAGGGGAATAGACAAAGTCGTAATTATAGTGAAAATTTCAGGCACTTTTATTTCAGTAACTGATGCAGGTAATCAGTGACTGGTAAGGTCACAGAAGATTGAACCACATTGTCAGACAATTTTTACCTAACTGGCATTTATAGAAGTTTATATGCAATAGTTACAAAATACACATTCTTTTCAAGTAGACCAAGACAGACTATGTTCTGGGCCACAAAATTACTTTCAGTAACTTTAAGACGATGAAATCCTACAAAATATGTTCACCCACAAAGTATGTTTTTGGACAACTACAGAATTAAAGTAAAAATTACAAAGATAACTATAAAACCTACAAATAGTTAGAAATTGAACAACACACTTCTACACTTGATCTTAGCCAAAAGGCCGAGAAGCGATGAACAACACACTTCAAAATAACCTATGAGTTAAAGAAGAGAGGCGCCTGGGTGACTCGGTTGAGCATCCAACTTCGGTTTAGGTTATGATCTCCCATTTCATGAGTTTGAGCCCCGTGTCAGGCTTGCTGCTGTCAGCACAGAGCCCGCTTCAAATTCTCCATTCCCCCCTCTCGCCTCCTCCCCCACTCATGCTCACTTGCTCTCAAAAATAAACATTAAAAAAAATAAATCAGGAAACATTTTGAATGAAAATGAAACACTGTATATCAAAATGTATGCAGCATAGCTGAAGCAGTGCTTAGAGGAAGATTTAAAGCAATAAATGCTTACATTAGAAAAAAGAAGTCTCAAGTTCATCATCCCACTTTTCACCTTAATTAGAAAAAGAGCAAATTAAAACAAGCAGAAGTACAATAATAAAGAACAGCAATCAATGAAAGGAAGAAGATACAGGAAAATCAAAACTGGTTCCTTTGAAAAAAAAATCAAGTTGACAAGCACTAGTCAGAATGATTAGAGGGGAAAAAAAACCCCAACATCAGGAATGCAACAGGGGACATCATTATAGGTCTTACAGCTGTCGAGACTACACTGAAAAATTATGAACAACTTTACACTAGTAAATTCAGCCTCTTAGATGAAGTGGATAAATTCACTTTTAATTTTTTTTAACATTTATTTATTTTTTTTTGAGAGACAGAGTGTGAGCAGGGGAAGGGCAGAGAGAGAGGCGGACAACAGAATCTGAAGCAGGCTCCAGGCTCCGAGCCATCAGCACAGAGCCCGACACGGGGCTCAAACTCACAGACCGTGAGATCATGACCTGAGCTGAAGTCAGCCGCTTAACCAACTGAGCCACCCAGGTGCCCCTTGAAAGGGACAAACTTCTAAAATTCACTTGAGAACTAGAAAGCTTGAAATAGCTCTCTTTCCATTTAAGAAATAGAACTTGTAATGTTAAATTTTCCACAAGGAAAACTTCAAGTCCAGTAGCTTTACTGGAGCATTCTACCAGGGGTCTCAGGAAGTACTGATCCTGCATACTTTCACAGAATAGACCAGGAAGGAACACTTTTCAATGAGCTCAGCATTACCCTCATACCAAAACCAGATGAAAAAAAAAAAAAAACTAGCATATGAAAACAAGGAAACTACAGATCAGTATTCCACATGAATAGAAGTGTAAAAATGCTTAACAAAATACTATAAAATGAAGTCCTACAATACATTAAAGGATAATACATCATAGCCACTGAAGATTCATCCAAGGAATTTAAGGTTAGTTTAACATTTGAAAATCATTTCATCATATTAACAGATTATAAAAGAAAAACCTGATGATCAACTCAATGAAACAAAAAAAATATTTGACAAAAAACAATTGGTATTGATGATTAAAAACCCCTGGCTGACTGGGGCACCTGGGTGGCTTAGTTGGTTAAGCATCCAGTTTTGGCTCACGTCATTGATCTCCTGGTTCGTGGGTTCGAGCCCTGCGTTGGGCTATGCTGACAGCTCAGAGCCTGGAGCCTGCTTCAGATTCTGCGTCTCCTTCTCTCTCTGCTCCTTCCCCGCTTGTGCTCTCTCTCTCAAAAATAAATAAACATTAAAAATTTTAAAACAAGACTCCTGGCTAGTGACATAGAAAGGGACCTTTCGCCACGCCTAGGTGGCTCAGTCAGGTGACTGTCCGACTCTTCATTTCAGCTCAGGTCATGATCTCACAGTTTGTGAGATCAAGCCCCATGTCAGACTCTGTGCTAACAGTGGAGAGTCTGCTTGGGATTCTCTGCCTCTCTGCCTCTCACCCACTTGTGTGTGTGCGCTCTCTCTTGCTCTCTCTCCAAATAAACAAACATAAAAAAAAAAAAGACCTTTCTATGAAAGACCTACAGCTAACTTTGTACATAATGGACAAGACCAGGCTTTCTCAAAATTGGGAACATGGCAAGGGTGTCCACTTTTACTACTGTTACTCAACACTGTCTTGGAAGTCCTCCTCAGCGCACTAAGGCCAGAAAAAGAAAGATGAGAAAAAGTAAAATTGTGGATAAATCATCTGTGCCTAAAGTCCTAAACAGTCAACAAAAATGTTACTGGGCCTTGTAAGTATCCTTAGTATCTCTTTGGAGATGAGATCAGCATGCAAAGTACCGATTGTATCCGAGTTAGCGACAGACAGCTGGAGAAGTATAAGCTAGTTGGGATTAATTCAGCAGATATTCAGCAAAATGTGTGTAAGACCTATGTGCCGAAAACTAAGATACCGAGAGAAGTTAAAGTCCAAATGAATGTAGAGAGTTATATCTGTGGACTGGAAGATGGAGTTGTTGAGATGTCAGCTGTCCCCTAAATGACCTCGAGATCCATTCCCGTCGCAGTCAGAATCCCCGAAGGATATTTTTTATTTTAATAGAAATCGATAAGCTGATTCTAAAATTTAAAATCTATAAATGCATACTACCAAGAATACCAAGGAACAATTTTGAAAAAAAGTACAAAGTTGGTAGAGTTACCCTGTCCAATGTCCAGGCTAACTATGAAACTAGTAATCAGACCAGTGTGACACTGGCCTGAGGATAGACCCAGAGGCCAACGGAACAGAATAAAGTCCAGAAAAACCCACCCACTGATTTTTTTTTATTTAAGTGTCAAGGTCATTTAATAAAGAAATGATTGTCTTTTCAACAAACGATGTTGAAACAAGCAGGTATCTATATCCCTTTGTATCCCTGCCTGTGAACCTCTGCTTTTACTTCATGCTATCTACAAGTTAACGCAAACGGATTGTAGACTTAAATATAAAACTTTCGGACAAAAACAAAGCAGAAAAATCTTTGTGACCTTGGCCAGGCAAAGACTTCTTGGGACACAGAAAGCACATATTGTAAAAAAAAAAAAAAAAGTTAGGTGAAAGTAAAAACCTTTGATCATGAAGATACTAAGAAAATGAAAGGGCAAGCCACAAACTGGCAGAAAATATTTGCAAAACACATCTCATATAGGACTTACATCTAGAATATATAAAGAACATTTATAATTCAAATGTAAGAAGACAGCCAGTTAAAAGTGAGAAAAGGTTTGGATAGCCCCTTTGCCAGAGAAGACCTATAAATGGAAATAAACACATGCAAGGATGCTCAGCACCATCAGTCGTTAGGGAAATGTAAATTAAAGCCATTGTGAAGTGTACTGTCACACGCTCTGCACCGGCTTTGAGAGACTGAAGATACTGCGTGTCGGTAGGACCGGAGGAGGCGGCACTTTCATTCCTTGCTGGTGGGAATGCAAAATGGTACAGCCGCGTGGCTGTTGGCAGTTTCTTATAAAATTAAACACAAACTCCCCAGACGACCCAAGCACTCCCACTCCCGTATTATCCAAGAGAACGAAAACCTATGTTCACACAAAAACTTGCGCTGGAGTATTTATAGAATTTTATTTGATATTTTTATTTTTATAATGTAATTTATTGTCAAATTGGCTAACATACAGCGTGTGCAGTGTGCTCCTGGCTTTGAGGGTAGATTCTCGTGGTTCATCGCTTACCTGCTATAGAATTTTAATCACGAAAGCTCCAACCCGGAAGCCACGTAGATCTGTATTAACTGACGAATGAATCAGTGTATTGTAGTACGTCCATACAGTAATGTCCTACAACAAGCTACAGATACATGCAACAATACAGATAAATCTTCGTAGCATTAACGCTGAGTAAAAGAAGCCAGACACAGAAGAGTGCATACTGCCAAGTTCTGTTTATGTGGAATTCTAGAAGACACAAAACTATGACAGAAAGCAAGTGAATAGTTGTCAGAGGAAGGGGACTGTTGGTAAAGTGTGGTGGAAGTACCCCATTACGATCGGGTGGTGGTTATGGGGCTATAAACATTTGTCTGTTTCTATCTAATTGTGCACTTAGAGTTGATGAAGTTTTTTACATGCAGGTTAGACCTACAGGATTTTTAAACATATTTTTAAAAGACCGAAAAGTACCATTTCAAGATTTTCTACAATATAGTTGGTGCTGCTCTTGGGAAGTTTTGTTTCATTGGTTTTTGCTCATCAGGAAAGGACGGGGTTTCTGAGCTGTATTAGAGTCCAGGGACAAAAGTGCTTTCCTGCTCAGTTCTAGATCTGAGCGGAGGCTTGAGAGCAGAGAGCTGCCCGGGGGGCTCCTAGGCCACCAGAACCCGGTTAGTGATTGAAGTTTTTGTACATCTTTAATTTTAAAATAATCTTTCATGAAGAAATCTGGACCTATTTTCAAAGAGATCCAAAGTAATGGATTTTGTATTTATGGGATCATAGTATAGTGGTAGCAGGTGTGGCCCAAAATAGTGGTGATATGTACCCGGAACTGTGCCTCTTTCATTGCTTTTAACTCTGCTCTGAAATAGGACTTAAAACCCAGGATCATGAAATATTACCAAAAAAAAAAAAAAAAATTCCTGGATAAGCAACTCTTCCCAATCCTTTCCACAGAAGGCTTTTCTGCATATTTTTAAGAGCTTATGACCTTTGAGGCAAAGACCTGGCTCTTTTTTTAATTCTAGTTCCTAAGAGTTGTAGGCATATATTATGCTGCCTTAGTAACGGTAAGCACAGCTAGTGCCCAGATCTCGGTTTCTAAATATCATTAATTCTTCAGTGAACGGAACCAGTGCTAGGGGAGACAAATACAAGATGAGCTGGAACATCTTGTGGGACCAGAAAGTGAGGATGTTCCAAAAAAAAAAAACAAAAAAAAACAAAAAAAACACAAAAGGGTAGAGAGGGAAGGAGGAGGTTCTATTTATAGGAAAAATGAAAACAAACGGGAGTACCTTCCCAAGAGCAAAATTAGAGACAATCCAAGCAACAAAATAGGAAAATAGGATAGTAATGGATTATAACCTGTAGAATAAAGTAAATATCCACAAGTCCATGCCAATATAAATAAATAGTTGAATAAATAAGGGAGAAGAGTCAGCTCTTCCTTACAATAGCATTTCAGTTAATGAATTTATATATGGAGAAGGAGTGATGAAAATAGCAACTCATTTGGCAAGCACTAGAATAATTCTTGCAGGCAAGAATCATCAATGGATGCTAAAATTAGTATGATGAAAAACAGGATATTTGCGTAGTCTCAAATTATTTCCACAAGAGAAAAATAGTAACGGTACAAAGTAGAAACCTGATTATACCACCTAAAGCAAGTGGTGAATAATGAGAAATTGACATCATGTACCTCCTGATTCCCTGAGAAGGCACAACATTACTTCCGTGCTACTTATGTCAAAAATGCATAACCTGATTTTTTTTTTATTTTTAATGTGTTTTTGTTTTTTTTTTTTTTTGAGAGAGAATGAGTGGGGGAGGAGCAGAGAGAGAGGGAGACGCAGAATCGGAAGCAGGCTGTAGGCTCTGAGCTGTCAGCACTGAGCCCGATGCGGGGCTCGAACCCACAAAGTATAAGATCGTGACCTGAGCTGAAGTCGGATGCCCAACCGACTGAGCCACCCAGGCGCCCCTGCATAACCTGATTTTAACTGTGAGTAAACATCAGACAACTGAGAGATCTTCTACAAGACACATGATCAGAACTTTTCAAGTGTCCGGGGCAGGAAGGACAAAGGTAGATTGAGGAATGGTCTCAGAGCAAGGAGACGTGACAAATGCAACATGGAACTCTGAATTGGATCCAGGACCAGGAGGAGGATGTTGGTGAACCATTTGGTGAAATGGAAACGAGGTCTCTAGGTTAAACATCCTGTATCAGTGTTAATTTCCTGGCTTTGATCACGTTACTGTGGTTATGTAATATGTTAAGCTTGGGGAAGCTGGGCGAAGGGTTAACTATAACTCCTTGTATAATTTTTAGAGCTTTTTTTCTAAGTCTCAAATATTTCAGAATTAAAAAATCAAGGTAAAATTTTTCTCATAGCAATTTAAAATGCCATGTTTTTATATGTTAATTGATTACTCAGGGGAAAAAATGTGCCTGTCCCTTTTCTGTTTGGCTGAATCGGGGGCCTGATGTTAGATGAGATGAGCACCCATGTTCTTCTGGTGGTGGTTCTACAGTTAGGGATTCTCCACACACTTGGTTTTTGTATCTCCCTGCTTACCTTCGGGCTGTTCTCTCCCGCTTTATTTCATGCATGATGGTGTGAGTGGTATTTCATTTCCAACGAATATGTCTTAAAGAATGATATATCCATTTTATTATTTAAAAATTTTTTTTCACATTTATTTTTTTTTGAGAAACAGAACGAGACAGAGTGTGAGCAGGAGAGGGGCAGAGAGGGGGGACACAGCACCTGAAGCATAGCTGTTTGATTTTAAAAATGTCAGCATTTACCAATATGCCAGAAGTTGGCGGGAGGGGGGGGTTGCCACTACTTAAAACGTTTACGATAAACAAGCTTCTTTGGGTTTATATGTAAGAAGTGAAAGGGAGACTCAGGTGGCAAGATAATTTTAGCGGGGATAAACAAAACAGAGCGAAGACCGCTGGTCTTTAAGGCCGTGGATCCGCGGGTCTGGAGTTCACAGGAGAATCTGTATTGAGCGCTTGTAATCCGCAGCTGCCCCCGTCCTGTCCCCCAGGGAGCATCTAGGGACATGGGAGAGCCCCAGCTTGAACATTCTTGCCCCGCCTGGCAAAACCCATCCCCACGCGGGGAGATGTGCGTTCGCGGTTTCAGATGCGTCAGTGAAGCGCGGCATCATCTGCCGAGCCCTTTTCCCTCCTTGTTTGGGGTGACCGTTGACTACGGTCGTGCCATAATCTAAACCTTTGGTTTTTTCTACTTTTTCTTTGAGCCATTTAACACTTTTATTTGAAAGGGAATTCATCGAGAGTAGGATTTCAGGATATTTCAAGGATTTGGAAGGGGATTTCCAAAACCTGCAAAATGTCATCCCTGGAACTTTCATCGCAAATCTGTTCTGAGCCTACACTTCGTTTGGAGCGTTGCTACTGAAAACATTTGCAAAACACAAGTTCTGTGTCTCGACTTTTGTCAGTGATAGCTTTTCAAGTTATTTTTAAGAATCCTTTTATTACGGGAAATTCAAAATACACAAAATTGGGGAGAATAGGGTGATAAACCCCCATGGACCCCTCACTCAGCTTCAGTCGTCCTGGGCATTACCTTAAATCACACATTTCTAAATATTCTGTAGTTCTGTCATTTAGCACATAAGTGAAACTATTTTTGAAGGTAGATCTATTTTCCTTTTAGTAACAAGTAAGCTTTTTTAAAAAGGAGAGAAAGAACAAGGAGGCTAAGGCTTACCCTGGGCCACGCTTGGCCTGGACTGTCTTGCGCCTGTCTGGTCAGGAAGGGGGTGGTGATGTTACATTCTCCTTTGGAGTTTAATTCACCTTAAGCTATCATTGAGTCAGAAGTAGAATCTGTCTATCAGAGTTAAAGATTATAAAATTATGTGAACTATGGGAAAAGTGAAAAAATCTCATCACAAATCATATTAATATTTATAAAGATGTGTATCCAAACTATAATAAAATTTTCGATATAGTATAACATGTAGAAAAAATTCAAATTGTCCCAAAAGATGCGGAGTAAAGAGTAAGTGTCCTTTCTCTACCCACCGCCGCTGTCCCCTGATGGCCCGGCAGCATAGTCTCCTATTACCGGTGTCTGATAGACTCTTCAGAACATATTCTAGATTATGTTTATCTTGCTCAGTTACAGTGTGGGAAGAAGGTGACTGGAGCTGGCTGGTGGAGTCGGGGGCTGCACGCACCGGGACGTCTCTCTCACGTTCTCTACCCCCTTGTCTCTTCCTCTCGTAGGGGACCCGGTCCAGATGCTTCCCCACGAGTCTGTTTTCCCTTTGGCTTCGTGAACTGTAAACTCTTCTCCTGAGTCACATTGTCCTATTCTTCCAATCTGTTATTTGATTCCTTTTCAATTTATGGTCTCTTCTCATTTTTTATTTTTAAAATGTTTTTCTTCTGCTTGGAACCTGAAACTACGAACTGTATGCAGCTTCCTTGCTTCTTGATCTCTTTTTGCTTTGGTGATCTCCCATCTGGTCGCTGACCTGTTGTGCCTGACCAGCCCCTTGATGGGTCCACGGGCCCATTCAGATTCTCTTGCCAGTCCAAAGTGCAGCTTCTAGAATGCTTCCCCTGCGTTGTTCTTCTCTGCACGGCAGGGCTCAGGTGTAGAGTCGTGCTCAGCCGCCGTGTTGGGGATGAACGTTTATGGCGGGTGCTTTGTCTCATTCAGGACCTTCTGCACTTCAGCCCCAGCACGACCCTTGTTTGCACTGATGTTAACCTTCCCCCAGCCTCCTCTTCCGGAAAAGCAAGTTCACTTTATCCTTTCAAACTGCATACCTCTGGCCGCCATCTCTAGTGCTGTCGTTCGGGCGTGACGAGCGAGGCAGCACGCAGTGAATGCAATGGGTCGGTCTTAAATTTTTGTTAAAATGCTTTTTCTCTTGTCGAGGAACTTTTTTGGACTCCTGTTTATTCGTAGGCAAGTGTTTGCGTGGTGGAAATGGAACTCACGAGCTGTTTTTATAACCAGTTCCGAGCGCTCTTCTCGCAGCTTCGGCTAAGTGAGCCTGCCTGCGCAGCTCCAGCAGTGACCCCGCAGCCGCGACTTCCGGGTCTGCAGCTTCAGGTCCCCTCGGGCCACTGTGGTCTAGCAGCAGGGGATCCGCCTCGCGACAGGAGGTCGTGGTAGTCTAACGCCGCCTCGGGCACACCCTGCCCTCCCTTCGCGCGGGCGCGTTGTCATCTCACGTCATCGCCAAAAGGGGCGAGTTCAGTACAATAAGATACTTAGTCGGCGCTCACGTCACTTCTGTCACCATCAGTACATTGTTATAGTTCTGTTTTATCGTTGATCTCTTACTGTGCTTTTTTTTACATACATATGTAAATTAAACTTCATCATAGGTGTGTATGTGAAGGGAAAGACCTGATACCTGGCGGGTTTGGAACTGTCCAAGGTCAGGCATCCCCTGGGGATCTTGGAACCCAGGTAGTGAGGGGTGGGTGGATTGCTGGGGTAAGAAGCTGCCCCCCGCCTCAGGTGTTCACTGTCAAGCTCAAGAGGACGGGGGCTCATGGCTAAAATAAGTTCTAATAAAGGAAGCGCTAAAGACCACAGGACCCTTTGTGGTTCAGGAGGTGACCAGTCTGTGACCTTCTAAACCGTTAACCTGTTTTAAATTACACGGTGCATGAAAAAGATCAGAGGGGAGGGCAGGGCCACTTGTGTGTGGTGTGTGTTGGTTTGTTTTTTTCCAAAACCAGTTCAGCCGTTATTTACCTTTCAAGCAATTAACCTAATTACCATTATGCTAAGAAGTGATTTTGGAAAGTTCTGCCCTGAGCTCTTACGACCCCACCGGGACACTTTTAGTTGGGACTTATCTTTTTGATGGAAGCCTAATTGCAATTTTGGCTTTGTGCACACAAACAGAAGCAGCTAATTGTTTAGGCAAATAGCAGATTAATTTAAATATGCATCCCTAATAAAACAAAAATGGTATCCATTATGGTCCTGGTTCCCATGACGGGGAATATAAATATTCTGTGCAAGCACCATTAGGCGGAGGTCTTAAGGATTGTCGGCATTATTTCACAGTGGTAGCACTTTCCCGATACCGAGTAATCTTTACAAAAGCTCACATAAATCAGTTTAAACTCATTTAGGTCCCATTTCCACTATGTGCAGTTTCATTACCACACTCTGGCTGGCCTCCTCCGGGAGGCGGGAGGGGCATGTCGCAAACTGGCATGGGTGCCCGCCGCAGCTGCCGCGCGGCCGTTGTGTCTCCTCAGAAGACTGGCCATCGTTACTCATGTCATCGTTACCCACCGTTCCCCGGCTGGGGCGCGCTCCGAGCTCCTTCATCCCGCTGCCGGCTCCTCGCCTGGGCCGACGGCCCTCACTCATGGCGCTCTTCCAGGTTTTTTGAGAGACGCTTTTTCTTCTTTCGTCTGCATCTGTTTCGTATGGCTCGTGAATGAAGCCGTATTGTTGCGAGCCCGGCACTCGCTCAGAGTTGAACATCCTTCGTCCAGCTCTTGAGGTTTCAGCAGGGAGAAAGAGCGACCCCTGCTCTCCTTTCGGTGAACCCGGCGTGGGGCCGATAACTGGAGCCGTAAGCTCTGGCGCTTGGGGACTGTGGCTTCTTCAGGAAGTGATGGCAGTGACCTGCTTTTTCGTCACTACGGAGGAACCGACTGCACAGAACCCCCCTTGCGTTTGCTAAGGCATTTTCTCTTGTTTTATCCTGGCCTACCTTGCAGGATAAGTGTAGTAGACACTTTCGGGGTGTCTCCTCACCCCAGTGAACTTCTTAGCCCCTGTAGGGGTAGGCGTGTTCGTAGTGAGTATTTGCATTAGTCTTGGACCTCAGTTGGACGAGGATGGGGGCCGTAGGCCCTGGGGACAGCTAATTCATGGACTGGGCTGAGCCATTTGAGCCCCACACCGTTAGTCTGGGTTGCGTGCTTGGATGAGAAGACCCTGCAGAGTGGGGAAGGGCGCAGCTGGTTTGTGGGGGAGAAAGAAGGACGAAAACAGCCGCACAGAGAGGCACATGGAACACGCTGCCTTGGTTCTGAGTGTCATCCTGGTCCCTGGTTCAGACTCCTTACCATCGCCGGCTGCACTTCTTGCCCTCGGGTTCCACGAACTAGCCCCGTTCCTTCCCAGCCCATTCCCCTTTCGTATTTAAGTGGGTGTCAGTGGATTTGTTTCTTAGAACCAAATGTCCCCTGCTAAAACTTAGTAAGACAAACGTTTGGCAAACCTTTACTGACAGCCACACTACCAGCGATGTTCAGAATTCACTGACGTAGGCAACATGGAAGAAAAAGGACACAATTCTGACCCTTCGGAAGTCCACAACATCAAGAGCCAAGTCCATATCGTTGTTGTTTCTGTGATATAAAACTTGGCCTTTTGAAAGAATTTATATCAGATTTTAAAAATTCCTCACCTGTTTGACAAGTGAACATATTTGGTTCTAACAGGCATTGACTACTTAGGTCTTGATGTCACGTGATGGATTGGCACCCAGTTCAACCTGAAATGTCTAGAAAAATTAGCCGCCCCTTCTTTGGGGATATTAAAGTGCTCTTGTGACATGACAAAAAGTTCAGCGTATCCATTTTCCCGTTGCACTTTGTATCATCTGTTACACGTTAAATGTTGCTATTTGTTTCTCTCAGATGCGGGTTTTGTGAGAATAGGAGTCCTATCCTTTCTCTCTGCCCCCAGATGACATGGTCGGTAGATGCCATGAGAATATTCACTCCTTGCAGTCAGTAACTTTTCTTGTTTTATTTTGTCTTGTTTGCTGCAGTTTCCCGAGTAGCTAGAATGGTGGCTGGCCCAAAGCCGGGGCTTAGTAAATACTTGATTGTACTGTTACATCGATTCCCTTTCGGCTCAATGTTGGTTAATGTGGGTGATAATCAGCTACAAGACCTTGTTGTAATTCAGGCATTCATGGTTCAAGCCCCTGCAGTTTTGAGGTTGTAAGAGTAGCTGTGATGTTACTATGTTAACGAACAGATCGATCGTTTATGAAACTAGCTTCCACTCAAACATCCCTCCCCATTCGCTCTGTGTCTGTTCCTGCCCACCTCGCCGGAGTTTTTGGCTCCAGCAATACGGTTGCAAAGTGATATTGTAAATCTTGCAAAAGCTACAGGATTTAACATTTTTGGCAAGAAAAGTAGAATAAATGGCATCCCAAATACAGAAAAGTTCCTATTTCTGATGGAAGAGTGTAAGTTCCTGTGGACAGACTGGTTCTCAGACTTGAGTGTATATCCCCAGAGTTTCTGTTGTCCCAAAATTTGCATTTCTAACAAGTCCACCCAGGTCTCCCACCCCCCACCCCCCGCCCCGGTGACACTGTAGCTGCCGGGGCTGCAGGTCCGAAGACCGTTTGGAAAACTTGGCTGTCACTGCTGTAGCCCATTTGAGAAAGGTGGAGAGCCGGCCAGTGTGTGTGAGAGGAATCCATCTGGGCAGCAGCATTCGGGGAGCCGGAGAGAAGGCTGGGTAGGTAAACCGAGGTTTTTGACAAGTGTAGGATAGTTATGCTCGTGTTTTATAACGATGCAAAATAAAACGTCCGTGCTCACTGCGGCTAGAAGAGGGGTGGCATGAGGAGGGATGTAAAATACGAGTTAGCGGCTGTTCTCAGCTCTTGCTAGCATCTAAAACAGCCCCGTGTACATAACACGTTCAGGAATTTTTTGCATGATATCTCCCACCTGTTAGAATGGTGGTCATCAAAGACCAGGGATGACAAAGGCCGGTGAGGGTGTGGAGGAGAGAAAGGACACCTCGTGCACTGTCGGTGGGAATGTAAATTCGTGCAACCGCTGGAAACAGTACGGAGGCTCCTCAAAAAATGAAATCTAGAGCTCTACCGTATGGTCCAGTAATTCCCCTTCTGGGTGTATCTCCAGAGGAGATGAAATCTCCGTCCCAAAGAACTGTCTGTACCCCACGTGCGCTCCGCGTTATTCCCAGTAGCCGAGACATGGAAAGAACCTAAGCGTCCGTCGACGGCTGCATGGATAAAGAAAATGTGGTATAGTGTACAGCGGAGTCCTCTTCAGCCACGAACAGACGGAAATCCTGCTATTGGCAACAACATGGGTGAGCCTTGAGGGCGTTACACGAAGTGAAGTGAGTCAGAGGGAAGACAAATACTGTATGATCTCACTTATGTGTGCAATCTAGAAACAACAACAACAACAACAACAACAAAAAACCCTCAGAAACAGAGAAGAGATTTGGGATTCCTGGGGATGCAGGTGTAGGAAGAATCAGTGAAGGTAGGCAAAGGTGTCCAGACTTCCAGTTGGAAGATAAATAGGTTCTGGCAGCCTAACCTGCAACATGGCGACCACGGTTAACACCGTACCGTAGAGAGAGAGTAGTAGATTCTAAAAGTTCCCATCCTAAGGAAAAAGGAAATTGCCATCTATGTGAGGTGATGGGTGTTAACCAAGCGTCCTGTAGTCATGTTACAGTGCATGCGTATATCACATCATCGTGTTACACAACTTAAACTTCTGTGTCAGCTATGTCAGTAAAACTGGGGAAAATTATTTGTCACGTGAATGGACAATTAGGAGAATGAATTAAGAACTCCATGTGTTCAAAATATTCAGCAATTGATGTGTGTCCTATCGTTAAGTCTCTCTCATGAAAACATTGTCTAAAATTTCTTTCTTTAGTGGAAGTAATTTTTGGGGAAAATCTTCAGAATATACAAGAGAATAGACAGTAAAATGCCCTCCTGCTCTTGTCCCTTCTCGTTGGTTTCTTTCCTTCCAGGCCAAGCCCCGGTAACAGTTTCTTGTGTACCCTTCCACACGCGAGGACAGTCTGCATGCGTGTTTGTGTGTGCGCGAGTCAGTTTTCTAAGGCACAAAAGTAGTACAGCATTCCGCCACTCTGTCCTTCACCTTTTCATCTAATGATATATTTGTCGATCTTTCATACAGCTTATGTAGAGGCTGACTCAGGCTTTTTTAACTGCCCGTTTTATTTAAATTCCAAACTGTGCTGCACATTTTAATAGCTTCCAGTCTTTTGACACAATGAAAAACATTTCAGTGACTATCCTATAGACATATGTAATTTGGTAAATATTATCACATTGACTCCAAAGTTGGGTGAATTAGTTTACATCTCCACCAACAATTTAAGATAGAGCCTAGGGTGCCTGGGGGGCTAAGTCGGTTAAGCGTCTGACCCCATTTTGGCTGAGGTCGTGACCGCATGGTTTGGTTGTGAGATCGGGCCCCGGGTCGGGCTCTGCACTGACGGCGCAGAACCTGCTTGGGATTTTCTTTCTCTGCCCCTCTGTCTGCCCTTCCTACCTTTCTCTCTACCTCTCTCTCTCTCAAAATAAATAAAAAAACATTTTTTAAAAAGTGTATTTCCCCATATCCTCAACAACAAAATGTTTTATGAAATTTTTCATCTTTGTCAATTTGATTGATAAAAAAATATTCTTTAATGTTTTTGTATTTTTCTAATTGTGCGTGAAATTTTGCGTTTTTCATATGTTTGTATGTCAGTTGTATCTCTTTTACTATGACCAGCATGCTCTCGTCCTTTGCTCACTTCCCAAGTGCTTTTTTTTCTTCTTGGACCTTAGACGCTCTTTATTAAGGAAATTGGCCGTTTGTTAGATGTGATGCAAATCATTTACCTTTTAACTTTCTCTATACTGCATGATTCCTTTATAATTGTGTGTTCTAAGTGAATTTAAAATTACCTGCATTGTTTTTCTCTACATAGGATTTCTTAACATTTGGGATCTAAGGACCGGAAAGTTTCCCATCCATCGTTTTGAGCACGATGCCAGAATACAGGCGCTAGCCCTCAGCCAGGACGATGCGACTGTTGCCACGGCTTCCGCCTTTGACGTTGTGATGTTGCGCCCCGACGATGAGGGCTATTGGCAAATCGCTGCCGAATTCGAAGTTCAGAAACTGGTGAGCTTTTTGGTCCAGTCGCTTTATTCTCCGTTCTTAGAATGTCTGGGTCCGATCTAAACAGAGTGATGACGTGGGCTCCTCCATTCACTCAGGACTTCTGCGGGCCCTACGTTTCTAAATCTCATGCAGCCTTGCAAACTAGGTCACTAGTATTCTTTTCCTCGTTTACCAAAGAGCCAGCAGAGGCCTAGAGCAGCGTATCGGCTTGCCCCCGATCTCAGAGCTAAGAAGCTGTGAGTCGGACCTCAGGGCTGACTTCAAGGCCAGGGTCTCTCGTCTCCGTGCTCCTCAGCCTCCTTCACCGAAATAAATGTTCGCCTCTGGAAATCGGAGCTCGGTGTCTGGCCTACCATATAAGTGAAAATGACGAAAATGAAATCAGCGGTATCATCCCAGTCCATATGGGAGGGAAGATTTCCATCCTGCACTTCCTTCCGCCTAAGATTTTCTCACCTGGAATTAAGAGTAACTCCTGAGTGGAAACAAATTGGAGTCAGTGTTAATTGGGGAGCCGTGTTCCAGGATGTCAGGCGTGAAGCTCAGCCAACCTGAAGAGTTCTTTCCACGGGGCTTATCTCCTCGCTCAGCTGTACGTGAGCCCCACGTTTATACGGTGGTAAGAAGGAAGTGCTCAAATCTGTGCGAAATTTGGATTTAATTTGAACAGACTTGATTTTGGCACTAGGAGGAGGTGAGCAGAAAAGCCCGTGTTGATCATGAGCTGGTGGTCTGACCTAGAACAGACCCCGTTTGCCCCCTCCCCCTGGTGGAGATCTCGTTTGCCTCGCGCAACTCAAAAGCCGTGGTGCCAGCACCGCCCCCGCATAAGCTGCTTGTCCCTTCGCGACCCGTTTCTGCAGTGGGTGGTGTTTCCCCCAGACCGTCTGACGCTCTTCTTGGGGTTTTATTAGAAAAATGTGGAAGTACCATCTTTCTTTGTTCTCATGACTGCCGTAGAGCTTATTGTTTGGTCTCTGCCTAAAGAACATTCTAGACCAGCAACCATTATATGGATTCAGACAGTTACCAAAGATGTGAGTGTAAACCCTGCCTTGGCAACAGGGCGGCTGTTTGAAGCAGTTCACAGCTCCTGGCAGGTGGCACCACCGCAGCCGATCCGAGCCTCTCCGTCTGTCAGAAGTCCAACGGTAAAGTGAGAGTAAACAGCTAGACGGAGGATGTTAATTTTGGGGAAGTAAGAAATGACTTTCAGGACGGGGAGAGAGGAAGCTGACCACGACTGCTCGGTGGCACCTGGCTCGACACCCGTGTGCCTGGTTTCTCATCTCGGGTGAGGGGTTGCCGCGCAGTGTGCCACCCCCGAAAAAGGCTCCTCCCGGCCCACCCGAGCCCGGCCATTTTTGTCTTCCCCGGGTCGGCTCCCGGAATCACGATGGCCGTGTTCCCCGGACTGCAGTACTGGCCTCACACGGCGGTCCTCTGTGATGAGCCCTCGGCTGGGGACCTGGGGCCGCCGCTCACACTCTTGGGCCCGAGGAGCGGCAGAGTCCCCCCGGATGTTGCCTGTTCCCCAGCTCCTCTGGACTGTCCTCAGGACTCAGGCTCTTGGACTCGGTTGGCTTCTTGTCAGGGCCACCCTGTCCTTTCACACGGTGGTGTTCACGATTGCACGGCGTGGCATGCCTGCTTTCGTACGCTGAGATTCTCCTCAAGGGGGTGAAAACCTGGCGTGAAATGTGCCACTTAGCAGCGTAGACAAGCAAGTGGTTCCCGAAGGGAGCGCCTCGTCCCGGGCGGCTTCGGGGCAGCGCCGCGCTGACGTGGTCAGGGTACCGTCGGGGTGCCTCCGAGTGCTGATGGTGGCCTTTCTACCCCGACGACCCGAAACCAGCAGAGGACGGATAACTCCTCTGGTTCTAGCCTTTTAGCTGCACGTTTCTGGGATTTGCACAAACGTTAAAATGTGAATGTTGCTAATTGGGAACCGAGTGGATTTTATTCAGGTTCTTGTAAAAAAGAGAAAAGAAAACCTTTAATTTTTTTGAATAGGTCTTATACCCTCATACTCCAGAATCTAAAAGGCACAGTGAGGTTTACGAGGAGAAATCTCTCTTCCACCCTGTCGAAGAACTCCGTTCCCTCTTGGAAGGCAGCCGTCCTTAGCAGATTTATGCTCGCACAAGCCGTGCACACCCTGTGTTCCCGCTGCCCCCTCCAGGCGCGCTGGTGGGCCGCGGATCCTGTTACTCCCCTTGCTCGCTTTTTGTCCCCAGATTTATCTTGGAGACGATTCCATTGGTACCGTGCTTTTTCCTGTACTCCCGCTACTTAGTCCCTTCGCAAGGCTTGTGTAGATGTTGCCAGTTCTCAGCTATGACAGCGTGGTGCTGCAGCAGATAACCTGCGGTTGTTTCACGCGTGTGCGTGAGTCTATTTGTAAGTAGATTCCCAGGACTGACCTGCTGGTTCAGCGCGTACGTGTGTGTGACCTCGTGATAAGTATTCCCGGATTCCCCTCCAGAGAAGTTGCACCAGATCGCACCCCGCCCACCGTAAGGGGGAGCCACACATGTGGTCCTCGCCCCTCTGCTCCCAGACCAGCGTCCTGTCGCGCTCACGGATCTTTCCTGCTGTGACTGGGAAGAATGGTATCTCGTGAATTTTTACTTCGTATTTCTCTTATTAGGAACGTACTGCGTTTCTCCTACAAAGAGCACCTTTTTATTAGTGTAGGAACTGTGTTCTCCTTTCCCGTGAACTGTCTCTTTGCCCATCTTTTTCTGTTAGGTCGCTGGTCTTATTGACACATGGGAGGCATCGTGTGTTTTTGACCAAGTGAGGACGAGCTGCAGGTGACCCCTAACGGGCTGTGTAACTCTTCCCGTTTCACAGGTGGACTACCTTGAAATCATTCCAGACACCGGAAGGTATCCTGTGGCCGTGGCCACAGCTGGAGATCTGGTGTACCTGCTAAAAGCCGAAGACTCCGCCAGAACCCTCCACTACGTCTACGGCCAGCCGGTCACGTGTCTGGATGTCTCAGCCAACCAGGCTGCCTTCGGGGTGAAGAGCCTGGGATGGGTGTACGAAGGAAACAAGGTACGGAGATAGTAAGACGTATAATTAACAGAAAAGAACATCGATTTTTATTTTTTAGACGGCAACTAAAAACTTAAGGCTCTCTGATATTATATATTTTTAAGATGTATTCAGACCATATATATATTTAGCACGGTAAAAAGAAAATAAAACAACCTCAAGCAGTTCTAAAGGACGTAGAATGAAAAGTAGTCCTCTCCTTTCTCCTCCCTTCTCCCAGCCCCGTTCCACAGAAGAAACTATTAAGTATTTTTTAGGTATCCATCAAGAAACACATAATGTGTTTATAAATACGTTTATACACCAAAAAACATCTTTGTGGAAGTGAGATTGTAATATACACACTGTTCTGTACCCGGCATTTTGATTCAGTAATATGCCTCAGAGAGCGTTCCGCGTCCGCACACACCATGCCCCCTCTCACTGGGATTCCAGAGCCCTCGCTGGTGGGCATTCAGGTCGCTTTCGCTGTTTCGGCGATCACGGACAGTGGCGTGGTGCAACTTTCGCAAGCCCTTGTGTGGTCCATCTGCGGGATAGAGTCCTAGCGTCGTGTTGCCTGGACGGAAGGTGTGTGCGCCCAACATGGCGACGGATATGGCCAAGTCGCCCTCTGAAAGGGTGGCAGCAAAATTTGTATTCTCACCAGTAGCGCATGAAAGTGCCTTCTGATAATCTGTGAGCCAGAATTAAGGACACAAGTTTTTTATTGAAATTCTTTCTGGGATGACTACGTTTTATCACTACCCAGCACTTTACTATCCTGACTGCAGGCTAAGTAGTTAGTCTTAAAGCTGATTCATAGAACTCTTTCTCTGCCAGTGGAATCGGGAGAGAGGGACTCAGTTTTTTATTTTGTTTTACTTTGTTTTTCTCCAATTCGCCCGCCGTTGACTCTGCTGCCCATGGTACAGTCCTTGGGAAGGAACTCCCCTGAGCCAGCGGCCCCTCTGACGGCACCCTCCTCCTTCAGGAAGGAGGCCCTCCTCCGCAGAGCCGCACTGGAACCGGACTCTGGATGCGCACGGCCTGACTCTCAGTGCCAGCTCGGCAGTAACCTACCGCCGTGTGTGACCTTGAGCAGGTGGCTTGACCCTCTTTGTGCCCCAGGGAGTTCAGAACAGTGGCTGCTCCGTAAAATTGTAGGGTTAGGTGAAAACCTGTCTGCAAAGCTTTGAGCGCGGTGCCTGGCGTGGGAGCGTGCCCATCACGGCACTGTCGTCTCCTCCCCTCGTAGTTGGAGTCTGGCCTCCGGTCGTGGTTTGTACATGTCGTCTCCCCTCCGCGTAGCCCCCTGTAAGGTCAGCTCTCGTTCATCTGGTCGCTCACTGGGTCTGCAGCTTCGTAAGTGCTCAGAGAATTGAAGCGTCCCGGGGCGCACGGACCCCTTCTTCGATGAGGACGAGGCGCGAAGCGGCGGAAAACACGGGTGGCTGATCGTAGCTTCGCTGCGGCAGCGGGCTCCCTTTGCGCTCGGGTCGGCCTGTTCTGTGGGAGCACGGTTCAGCGCGGCGCGGCTGGGGAGATGGTCTCGGGGTGGTGGAGCCCCTGCTTCCCGTGCCGCGCCTTCCCGGGGCCTGGGGGAGGCGACGGCCGTCGGTGTCCTGCGGCGGCTTCCTTTCTCAGGCTTTGGGAACTCCTCCTTTTCTGGTCCCCGCTGAGCTCGTGTGTTGAGAGAAGAGAGACTTTGCATCCATCATCCTTTCAGGTTTTGGTTCTCCTTTATTTCTCAAGTTCTCAGCATAGTGAGGTGATAGTTATATTTAGCACTAGCCTGGTTTAAATTTGTCATATTTTAATAAGTTCTTCACAGGCAGGTGCTCTTTCTTTTTGACTTACGTGAGTGGACACATTTGAGAAACCGGTAAGGGGATAGTTCAGCTCAAAGTTAGACCGGGCGCACCCTTTCGAGATTGACGTAAGGAAGTGCTGATTTGGATGCCAGTTAAAAACATTCATTATAAAAATCAGCTGCTTAATCCATTGATTTTTATGAAAATCCATTTTTAAAGTTTATAGTCCCTCAAATAAGTGGTTACCTGGTATTTTTCATCAGGGTTTTAGAATGAAGAGTGGAAGTAAATTCACTACAGGAGCGTGTTTAACAAACTCTTCGAGATCTGACAGGGACATTAGTCATCCGGATACTTCGTGAGTGTGGCTTCAACCCCGCCCCCAACACTTGTGTGGCAGAGCCGGTCGTTGTTCGCGGTGCGGTAGTCACTTTGCACGGAGCTGTTTCTCCGACATGAGTGCCGCCCACTGGAAGGCGAGGGAAGCCAGGCTTTCCCTGCGAAACGCGCCTCATGTTTGAGGAGGCAGCACTTTCCGTCTGATTGCGTTTAATGGATTGTCTGCTTCCTGAGAAAACCCTGCAGTTTAGGGACTGAAATCGTCGTGTGACATCTCTGTGAATTAAGCCACGTTATGGGCGGCTCTGTGAGACTTTAGTGTCCTCCTGCTGGCCTCTAATGCCGTGCCATTATTCCCGAGGAGTCTCCTGCGCAGCGCGCAGCGTCCCTGGGCTTGTGGATACCACACTTTGGCTCCATCTGTGCTGTGGCCCGCCGCGTGTGGCCCAGCACGTCCTATCGGGTTGACGCGAGACTATTACCAGGAGAGTTTGCCTGGAGCTGTGCACACACGGGGCTTGTGTCTGTGCCTCTGGCCTGTCTCTTTAGGATTCAGATGAAGGCCGTTCTCTGTTATGAGAACAGAGAGTTTGGTTTATTTTCATTCGTATTGATACAGAACTGGGGTTTAGTTATAATCCATTATTGATTAACCGTGATCAAAGCAGATGGTTAAGTCCAAACGCCAATACAGAATTCGAGTCAGCGACCAGATTCCCCCTAACCTGTAGAAGTATTCCTGAGGCCTCGTTTTTGTTCAGCTGGAGAAATCCTTGTACCATGTGATGATCGCATTAGCGTTTTATAGGCTCCACAGCTGTCTGAGCACCAAGAAATAATGGTTCGAATCCGACCATTCACACATCTAGCTCGCCAGCCGGAAGTGTGCTCAGCACCGAGGGTTACAGAACGCCAGTTGTGTTCCTGGCACTGGAGTGCGCGACGGCGTTCTGCATAGACTTCAGCAAGCTGGCTTGTGGAGAACCTAGCCCTCTTAGTACACATAGTCTCTGAAGGAAACGGAACATGGAACATAGCAGAAACGTGTTCAGTCTTAAGAAGAGACTTGTAGGAGCCTCTGGTGGCCCAGTTGGTTGTGTGTCCAACTCTTAATTTCAGGTCAGGTCATGATCTCACAGTCGTTGAGACTGAGCCCCACGTCGGGCTCTGTGCTGGGCATAGAGCCTGTGTGGGATTCCCTCTCCCTCTCTCTCTCTGCCCCTTCCCCACTCACACACTCCCTCAAAAGAAATAAACTTTTAAAAAAATTAAAAAGAAAAAAAGAAAAGGCTTGTAATCACAGCTGGTTCTTCAGCTGTTTCCAGCTCAGGCAGGAAGGTTCAGAGAGAGAGCAGCGCCCCGGTACTCTTGGTTTGCCCGTGTGCGAGGATGCCCAGACTTACGGTTCCAGAGTTTCGATATCACTTTCGTGGGCTCTTAACCTCAGTGGCATCGATGACCCGAAAGGGAGCCACTGCCAGGTGACCGAAGGAAAACAGACGTGATGCGATTGCTCTGGCCTCTCCGTCGTGCTGCAGTGTGAAAATCGGCGTCACCTCCGTCAGCCTCCCGCTCGAATTCGTTTTTATGTCTCACGTTTCCTGACTCTGTCAAAAATACTTCCTCCGTGAGAATGGTATTTATGATGCCATATTATCTTTATTAATTCTTTTGCTGCTTGAATTAAATTCCGCTCTCAGAGGCAGAGGGCTAGAAGATAGAATTGCCTCATTTAAGAGCATCATGTTGATGATGAGTCTCATGCCTCATAAAGGAAAGAGAGAGACCCACTTAGGGCTCTGAGCATCATTCTATGTATTTGGACATATTTCCTAATTTAGTTCTGAAGTGCTTGGCATTCGGTGGCAGATTGTATTAAGCGGCACACGGCGCGCATCCTAATCAGGGCGATGTGAGTGAAGTAATCCAGAAGGCTGGTACGTGTTCGACAAGGACGCCCGCTTGGCGCTGCTGCCTCAGCTTACATCACGCTGGAAGATAATTGCTAACGTCTCCTATGATAATCATTCCCTGGACGTGGACGTGAAGAGACTCTGGATGGGTCGCTCGTGCTCGTCACGAGTTGAAATGTCCGTCTGAGAGAGCCTTTGGAATCAGAAACGCAGCGCCCATGGGTTCGGGCCCCGCTCTCCCGTACCTGCACCGGAACGCGAGATCCATCCTGCGCTCCAGGTTCTATTCCGGACAGTAAAAGCTCAGTGTTTCACAAGCAGGATGACTGACCTAAAACGTAAAGTTCACAAAGTAAATGGCTAATTTTCTTTTCGCTCTTACCTTAAAAGCTTTAACAGTTTATATTGTTCTTGGAGAAATTTAAGAAAATAGCTCTCGGAGACCAGTTTTCTGGGTTCCCGAGGGAGGATGACCGCCGTCGCCGCCGTTATTAATGACTCCTCTCGCACACATGCTGGGATGCCGGATTTCCGATTGGCAGGTGGATCACACGTGACAGCTGCATGGGCTTATGGCCTCGTGGGCCTTACCAGCAACTTAGCAACATCAAGGCGGTTGTCACCTCATCAAAATGGACCCAGGCCCTCGGAGGCCCGCTTCCTGAAGTTGCCGAGTTTCAGGGTAATGAAAAATTCCACAGATAAATAGATGCTGCTCGGACATTCAAATGCATTTTGGACACGTTTTGGTATTAAAGTGGTGTCAGGAGGTGATATAATTGTTCTGTGTTGTTAGTAATAATACTCGCATGTTGTCCAAGCCCTGGAGCCTCCTCCCTGGCCCCAGGGTTTCTTGGGACAGAGCACGGAGCCTCTGACTTTAGACACCTCGCGGGACCCGACTGCCGCTGATACCCTGTGCGGCCACGGCGGGTCATGCCGCCAAAACCATTTCTTGGATACTGCTGCTCACGGACGCTAAGAGGGCTTTAGGGTCTCTAGGGGTCCTGAACCACTCCTGAGAGGGAGTGACAAAGTCAGAGAAAGGAAATACAGGGGAAAGTGTTTTCAGCTCCGTTCGAGAGGTGCTGTACCCACTGGGGACTCAGCAAGGGTTCTGGAGTCAGGTAAACCTTAGGCAGCTTAACTTGCACGCCTCAGGCTCCCCGTTTAGAAAGGGAGAAGACCCGGGAAAGGCAGGCAGTGGGCTTTGCACTTGGTTGGTGCCCGGCACTTGTCAGTTTCCTCCTTTCCCCTCCCCACCCCCAGCTTTAGGTCAGGTGGAAGATCGTCAGGAGAGCCTGGGTGGGGTGCAAGACCAGGCAGAGGCGTCAGGCCTGGAGGAGAGAGTTTGGGGGGGGAGCAGCGTTGGGGCGACACAGGTGGGCTGGAACACAGGGGCCGGGGTCTGGCATGGGGCTGGGCTGGAGCCATACTCGTAGTGACAGCAGTCTGCGGTGCTGCCCAAGGTTCATCTTACCGTGCATTGTTTTGGAAGAATACATCTAGAATAGATAAGGGATGGACCCGTTGAGCTTCTTGCAGAACTAAGTTAAGTAAGTTACTTGCAGAGTAAGTTAATGTGAGTGCTGAGTCACTTTATGTCGAAGCCTTGGCACAGGGAGCCTCCTCAGAGGGGCCGGAGGGCTGGTGCCGTGTCTCACACATCTGTGTCCTCACTCACATTCTATGGTTTTCGTTTACCAGCGACATTCGTATCGTTTTCACATCTCGAAAAACGTTGACCAGTATTCTTGAGGTTCTGAGCAAGATTACAAGGTGATTACATCCAGGTACTTAGTCGTCATTGCCATTCTTCTCTTCTGCCTCTTGCATTAGCTTAGAATTTTATTTAAGGCCTAAAGTTTTCTCTCTTCGTTAATTGAAATATAGCTGACATACAGTGTCGTGTTTGTTTCAGGTGCACAGCATAGCGATGTAATAGTTCTGTACGTTATGTTATGCTCACTGCGGTAAGTGTGGTCACCATCTGTCCCCATATGGGGTCTTTACAGTATCACTGACCGCGTTTCCTGCTCTGCACTTCCCATCCCCATGACTTACTTGTAACTGGAAGTTCGTACCTCTTAATCCCCTTCACCCATCCAAAGAAGATCTACAGATGGCCTATTAATAGTGCCTAATTTTTCTAATGCCTTTCCTGATTATTTACGTGGAATTTCCATCCTGGTTTACCCTTCCACACCCATGGAAGAGCGTGAACTTGGACTTGACCTTTGTGTTGGTTTCACCTCACAAATAGGTATGGCTTTGGTTTCTTTGTGACAGATCAGCCTTGGAGTAAATATGGCCCAAGTAGCAATTAAGTGTTTTTGTTAGCGTTAAAAATTAGCTTGTTTTTGGAGCGCCTGGGTGGCCCAGTCAGTTGAGTGTCCGACTTCGGCTCAGGTCATGATCTCGCGGTCTGTGAGTTCAAGCCCCGCGTCAGGCTCTGTGCTGACGGCTCAGAGCCTGGAGCCTGCTTCCGATTCTGTGTCTCCCTCTCTCTCTCTGACCCTCCCCCACTCATGCTTTGTCTCTCCTGCTCTCAAAAAAAAAAAAAAAAACCATAAAAAAAATCAACTTATTTTTAAGTTAATTAGGGTCAAGAGGAGGCCTGTTGGAAATGTTTGTCTTTGCTCTAGAAGTAAAAACCGTAACACTGCAGAACAGGCTGCATATATATACGTATATGTCCAGACATTAAAAACCGACGGGTAGCGTGGCAAAGAGTAGGAGAGAGAAGGCACACAGAAAATGACCTGTGTGAGTGGAATTTCAGAATATTTAAGACATTTTACTGTTTTCAGGTACACATACTAGCTTGGACTAGACTAACAAAATATCACAAATTAGAGAGCTTGGCTTTTTATTCAATCCATGGATGGAATATGATTTATTCATTCACTCAGCTCTTCAGTCTCCTATAAGGCGTCATGTTAGAGTGGGCTAGTAATTATAAATTATTGAGTTGCAGAGGAGTCCTAATGGACACAAAGTTATTCTTTAAAGCATTCTCTCTGTGTGTTATTAATTTGCATGGTAAAGGAAAACTCTAGCTCAGTCCAAGTTTGAGTGATCATATTCCAAATTAAGGAATCTGAGATGAGTTATGAGGTTTACAGTGTGTCCAAGTGAGGCCAGGCATCCAAGAGGGCCCCTCACCAAAGTCCACAGTTATTGGAACCTGCGTTTAGGTCAGGTTACATGACAAAGGGGAATGAGGTTACAGATGGAAGTCGGGTGGTCAATCCCTTGATCTTAAAATAGGGAGATCATTCTGGATTATCTGGTGGAGCCGAGTGTAATCACAAGGGTCCTTAAAAGTGGAAGAGGGAGGCAGGAGAGGAGGTCGGAGTAATGCCACGTGAGAAGGGTCCTGACCCCCGGTTGAGATGGAGGGAAGGGCTCTAAGAACCAGGGAATGCGGGCAGCTTCTAGAAGCTGGAAACGGCAAGGAAACAGATTATTCCCTAGGCTCCAGCAGGGGACAGAGCTGACACCTGGATGTTAGCCAGTGAGACCCACAGTAGGTTTCCAACCCACAGAACTGTAAGATGTAACTATTTGTTTCAAAAAAACACCTGAGGCCAGGAATCTTCTGGACAGTTTGGCAGGCAGAAAGTAGGTCTGCTGGGGCGTGGGACCCCGCCTCTGCTCAGCTCTCCTGCTCCAGAAATGTCCATTGATAAGGGACCAACTGACTGGATCTGGACCAAATTCAATACCTGGACCCTTTGGATCTTTCCAGGTTAGGACCTCTGCCTGAGGCTCCGTCTGCTCCCCTGGGTGGCCGCACTGCATCGCAGTGTTTCCTTGGGCTGTGAGGTCTTGTGCCCGTTCATAAAAGTGACATGAAAGTAATCGCTCCCTGGCCCTCACTCATCTCTGCCCTCTCCCCACCACTGCGCTCCTCCACCACCTATCGGCCTGCCTCCTCACGGCCCTTGTCGGGTCTTACCAGAGTGGCGGCTGCGTGCCGAGGACTGCGGGTAAGGCCCCTGCCGCTGGCCTTCAGTCCGGCCCTCAAGACCTGGGGGGTCAGGTTTCCATCCTCCAACCCACACCTCCAGGACAAGCCTCTCGCTCCAGGGAGGCCAAGTCGATCCAGAATGTGCCATGTTTGTTGCTGACTGGCAGTAGCTTCCCTCTTCCCCTCCTGTCTCCCCATGTCCTTTCAGGGAAGGTCCATCCAGAGTCCCACGTACCGGAAGGAGCCTCACTGATGTCCGGCTGTCAGTGCCTACCCTCCTCCTCTGACTCGTGTGGGGGTATAAATCTCACGTTTTGGTACTGTTACTGCCCAGCACTGTTCTTAACCAGATTGGCACCAACAGGGAGGCAGGAAGTGAGTGTTTATAGCTGAGTCACACTTCCGTCCTGGCGGAGGCCCAGTTTTGGCTTGGGAGGCAGTATAGGTGTAGTGCAGGGGTTCTCAGATGCCAGGGGGCGTGGAAGTATATGGACCTCTGCGCCCTACCCCAAGGCTTCTGAGTCGGGGGGCCCGGGGTGGGGCCTGAGGATCTGCAGGTCTAGCGAGTGCTATGATGCTGCTCGCCCAGGGCCAGATGCTGCACCCTGGGGTGGGGTTTACAGAGCATCGGCCTCGAGGCCCGCCGCCAAGTTCGAATCCCGGTCCCCAGAACTCCTCCCGCGCAGGTGCTTGGCCATCTCCACGCCTCCGTTTCCTCATGGGTACAGGGCATAAAGTCACGATACCCACCACATGGGATTGCGGGGGTCGGGTGAGAGACTGCGTCACGGTGGGCTTTGGCACCTGAGAGAACACTGTAAGCGTTAGCTGTTATTAATAGCCATTTTTCTTGGAATTCAGAAAGGCATCGTGATATGGCGGCAGACACCGATGTAGGGCTGGGACGGGTTGGCCTCTGCCTGCTGTGTCCTTGGCTGTGTTGTCACCTGTGTGATTGGGGCAAGCTATTCAAATATTTCTAAGCCGTAGTTTCTTCACGTATAAAATGTAGGCAGCAGTGTTTGTTTTCCTCGTGGTGGCCGTGAGAATCACATAGAATATTCTGAAAGGACTGTCAGGATTCTTATGAACAGCGGCTATTTCTAGTATTCCTTGTGTACAGACTACGTCCAGGCTCACGCGTGTGGGTGCAGTCGGGAACCACTCCGCTGGGGTGGACTGTTCGCCCCACGCCAAAGGCCAATTGTTCGTTGCAATTGTTGGCCCTCTTCCATCAGCTGTCCTGGCTCTGTCATCTGATTTTAGCCGCACTCTGCCTGTCTGCCCCCTCCAAAGCCTTTGTCCAGTCTAACCTGGGGCCAGACGAGAAGTCTCCAGGCTCGTCAAAGGGAAACTGAGCACCGGGCCGTGTGATAGCCTGAACCTCAGGGACGATGTTAGGTCTGTAGGCTTACAGACACCTGCCCGTGAAGAGCATCTCACTTGGAATCTTCCTATTGAAAAACCTAACGTGTAAGTTGCCTATAACGTCGAAGAATTCATTTCAGAGTCTGCAGCCTCCCTTTTCTTCCCTATATGAAAGAGATGTAATAACTTCCTTTCTCATGGGGGCTGCGATCAGTTACACGTGGCTAATATTTGTGAAGGGCTTTGAAACTGGCCGTGCTCTTTGTTGCCGTGAGGCATGTTGGGCACATAACAGGAGGACAGGAGGATTTTCAGCTCTCGCCTATACGTTTGTGTAAACAAGATAATCTCTTTGTTGGGCTGAATGCTCTGACAAGGAACATTTCCCGCTGATTCTACGTGCCCCTTATCCGGTCTTCGTGGCCACCTCTCTGTTCTTTATTCTAGCACCAGGACAGAGATTGTCTAGAGAGAGCCCTGAAGCCAAGCCGAGAGCTGTATTCTGCGCACTCCACAAAGTAGACCTGCCTGTACTATTTCCAGCATCTACGAATGTAGGGCCGACAGGGAGAGAGAGAGAGATCTGGGTTACATCTGCCGGCGTTTTCACCCGAGCTTGCTCTTGCTCTCTGGGTTGTTTTTGGGTTGTTTTTGGGTTTAGGTCACAATAGGTATCGGTTTGGCCTCGCTCTGGTCCTTTGTAGACATCTGCCCACACCACAAAGCCCCTGCGTTTGGCACAGACCGCGGCGATTGGCAGTGCCTTCCCAGGCAGGGCCCAGTCCTGGACCAGCGGGGGTTGCAGGTGCGTTGGCACGCGGCGGTGGGGAGCGCACACGGGCCTTGCCTACCCAGCGCCTGGCGACTCGGCAACGCGGTCCCATCCCTGAAATATCTTGGCCTTGTGGGCTTGTCACTCCAATTAAAACTTAAACACGAAAGCAGCCCAGGCTGCGGCTCCCTTTGTGCTGCATGCGAGCGTGGCCCGTGCCAGGAGCATGTCGTGGAAACCGGGGAGGGGGCGCCACACTTCGGGGATCTGCGCCCACGTCGGGGGCCCGCTTCTTCAAGCTTCGCGTCCTGCTGGTTGCTGCCGCTGAGTGCACCTGAGAGGCAATTTCTGTTTGCCAACAGAAAGTCACCTTTGGGCTGGTGGTGAAAGTCGTTTTGCACATGCTCACAGACGCACCGTGTTACCAAGCCTCACGCTCCGACTTCTCTCTGGCAGGGACTTACAAAATAGTCTCTCTGGCTGATTGTCAAAAATTACATCATATCGGAGTAAACTGCTTTTAAATCAGACATCCATTATTCATGTATATTAACTGCTTTTTTATTTTTTTTATTGGCTGTTTTGTGTATGATTTACTCTTTTCTCACTAGGTTCCCCCCTCCCTCCCCAATTGTCTGTCTTCCTCATCGTTTTTTTTAAAATCTTAGCTCATCTGTGAATTTATAGAGGCTGTTCACTTAGCTTTGCATGTGAGTATGAATACGCAGCCCCTTCATTGTTTTGTAGTGAAATTTTAACCACGATTTTGCAGGTCGTATTTATGTTGGGTCAGGATAGCGTCTTGGGGAGTTAATTCTACCCCGAAGACTGAGAAGTCTTCTTCCTCTTGTCCCTTCGTATTATTTTAAATAGGCATTGCCAATCTCGTACTTCGAGAGCCACACTGAATGAACTGTACTTCCCACTTGTGAGACAGCTAAATATGTCGCCATGAGTTGAAGAGCCAGTGGACGTCATGTGTTCGTTTGTGTGCGAGAGCGCGTCTCCACTGTAGGCCCTTGTGCCGCGGGCCCGGAATCCACAGACGCAGGCTGAGGCGTGTAGCGCTCACTCGCTCTTTCGTCAGGTCCGTATCGAGTCCCTCCCGTGTGCCAAACACAGCACAGGTCTCCAGGAAGTACCCGGCCACTCCAGACTGTCGTGCCGGACGGTCCCCTGGGCACTGGCATCTGTGTGGCCGTGGTGCCTTGCCCTGACCTGTGACACTTGTGTATTTGGAATAAGAAGGACCAGATGCCATTGGAACTACTCGTTTAACCCCGAATCAGCATGGTCGTTGTGGGTAGCTGGTGTCTGCATACCTTCAAGCGCGTTCACCTGCATCTTTGCTCACGGTTCCTTCCAGCACCTCAGACCTTTTGTCTGGGATGATTTTCCATCTCCCAAAAGTATATTCTTGAGACGCTCCTTTCGTGAGGGTCTCCTAGGCACAGGAGTTCTCTGTCTTTTTACCCAAGAACCTCTTTTTTTTTTTAGCCTCACCCTAAGGTGGTTTTGCTGGTCTCTTGTAACTGTGGGTTGACAGTCCTCTTCGCTCAGCCCTTTGGAGAGACGATTGGTTTGGACTCCATTGGGGCCCCTGAGAGCCCGGCCGGCCGTCCAACGGTCACCGTGGCAGGCCTCTTTCTCTTCTCTTGTCTGCTTTGAAGATCTTGTCCTAGTCTTACTTTTCTGTGGTTTCTCTCTGATGTCTCTAGGGGTGCCCGTACTTTTATTTTTCCCATTGGCGTCTCTTGTGCTTCCTCCCTTCCAGTTGTAGAACATTCTCAGCCACTGTCACAATTTTCCTCTCCCTCATCCTGTC
>PITB01014811.1:0-44816 GCA_004024585.1 Paradoxurus hermaphroditus | reverse complement strand
ACCAGCCAGCTGTAGCTGGCTACCACATTGACTTTATTGGCCTAAAGGATTCTTATTTTCCGTTTACATTTACTGATTGATGAAAATACTTTCCTTCAATATTCAGAATCTCAAATGCATGTTTGGAAGAGGTCCGATACACAAAGAATTTTTTTAGAAAAAGAGAAATATTAAAAATGAAAAAGAATCCCTCCCAGCCATGTTGTTTCTGGTGACACTTATCCTTTTGATATGAGACCTCAAATTTTACAGTAACTGAGAATATTATGCTATATTTGAATAAAACCATGGGCGAGCCACGGCTGAGAGGAAAGAGAGCCTGTCTAAAGCGGCACGGACTAACGTTCTCAGGGCAGCTATCTGTGCCCGGTGACGCTGACGCGGGCGGGTGGCAGGCAGGGCGGCATCCATTTCCACACACCTGCGGCAAAGAGAAGAATTTAAAACGTATTGAGAAATTACATAAATTTTACCATTAATCAATGTACTTCTGAGTGTCGGGAATTGTATAAAACATTGATATTTAAATGGTTAGAAAACATATTTGGACATTTTAAATTTAAAATTATAGCATCTGTTATAATTTATCTATAACAGAAAGAAATTATGATTTCTGTCAGCTTTCTGGGATTCGAAAAATTCTGTTTTCTTGAAGCAAAATATTTTTTCAGAGGCCCAAATCTGAGATTCATGAGTACAGTCATTTTGGAGACCGTACTTGTATTTTTAAGGGCAAAACAGAAACGGTAGCTACTGATACTTTGAAAGGCTATAAATGTATCCTCCTTCAGGTTTTAAAGCATAAATATACTTTCTCATTTCATAGAAGCGTGTTTCTGTACTTTAATTTTGTTTCTATCTGAAGTGAACCGAAGTCAGGACCGACTTTATAAACCGATAACCTTTCCGTGGCACGATGACCTTGAAATCTCAACTAAGTCAGAGTTCTGTACGACGCCAGAACCTCTGGGCGTGATTCGGTTGAGCGAGCGCCTCACCCAACAATGCAGATGTTTTAAATGTTCTATGACTGTCGACACCGAGCTGCGACGCCCGGCGTTCGTCTACCCCTTACAGGAACCATCACGTGGCCCCGTTTGTCGCAAATTGAGGCAAGATACATATTTGTGGGCATGCAGCTCATGGACGGTTGCTGTAGTTGGAGACTGGCTGTCTGCGGGACAGGAGCCGGAGGGAGCCCTCTTCTCACCCGCACACCCCGACGACGATGCTGGACGAGCCGAGGCGGAACCTTCAGGAATACTCGTGCAGTGAGAGTGAGCCGCCAGTGCCACGACCGATGGCGTGGTGGTTACGACACTGACCCGGACGGACGAAGGTGGGCACCCCTCCCCTCATGTGGCTAGAACGTCTTGGCCAGAGAAAGTTGTGAGTGCAAATGCAGGAATTTCTAGAAAACGTACTAGTGTGGGCACAACTGTCTGTAAGGAGCACAGCACTGGCTGGGTTCCGAGGTCAACAATTGCGAGTTCAGTTTAAATTGTCTGGTGTTTCCACTTAAAACTAATGTCTAGCAATGGAAGCCACTCTTCTGTCTTTCGTGATCAAATGCGTTAGAGCCTTGGGAACTGGCAGGGACACCTGGGTCCCCTCCGTGACTCCAAGGCCAGCGCTCACCCCCCCGGGGGCGCGGGCGGCGGGACGCCCACCGTGTGCCCAGCCACGGGCCGCAAGTGCAAACGAGTGCTGGGTAAGCCACCCGATCTCCACCACACAGCGGAAGGAGTGCGGAAGCGGGAAGTTAGGAGAGTTACTTAGTGTAAACAGACAGTCCATGCTTTCTGGGGGAGAACAGGGGGCTGACGCACGTGCCCGCCCGCAGCCGTCCTCTGTTCCGGGAGGCCGGACCGGATTTGGCCCAGGACCAAGGGCATCAGGGCAGGTGGTGGGGCCTTGTCCCTACGGTCCCGCCCCTCCTTGGGCCTCGCGCGCTCTCGGCTCCCAACGGGTCGCGTTGGCTCCCCGCCTGTCTCTAGGCGTCAGGCTCCTCACACACTTCCCGCCACGTTAGGCCCGGAGGAGGTGGTTACGAGGGGCGTCCACGTCCCCCCCACAAATCTCCCAGGGCCTTAAGAACCGCCCCACCTGCCCTCCCGTGAGGCCCTCGCACGCGGTGTGTGCTCCCCGCTTGTTGAATGAGTTAAGGTGATTAATGCACGTGTACCACAGAGGGCTGGACCCTCGGCCGATTTCCTCCTGTCTCCCTCACGTCCACACCAGCATTTGGAAAGGCACAACTCTCTTCAAAGTCAGAACACACCCCACAGTTCACCGGTGACCCTTCGACACGCTTGGTCCTTGCCAGGAAAATGGACTCAAGCGCACGGCACCGCCCTGCCCCCGCTGCGATGAAGCAGGAAGCCCGCTGTCCTCCGCGTGGCAGGACACCCGCGCGCCTGCTCAAACACGCGTCTGTCACCCACGTGAACCAGGTCAGATGGTATCGTCAGAAGGCTCAGTACTCTCTGGGACGGAGCCTCATGCAACTGCCATTGTTGGTGCGTCCGAGATGCTCCGTCCCCGGGGGCCGAGTGGGCGGGCTGCTCGAAGGACACGACTACGTCTGCGGGCGGTACCAGTGCCTGACTAGCTCCTGTGACCTGGTTTAGCCGCCTGTGAAGTGGGCTCATCTCATTGGCCCACAGTAGGGTCGTGTGGATTCCGTTAGTTGACTTTTTTGTTGTTTTTTGGAAAACCGTCTGCACACGCCTAGCATGATGAACGGTAAGTCTGACGAACTGAAGGCAAGTTCGGGCCTCGGGTTTCAGCCCTCGTGCTGAATTTCCAGGCTCGTGGGTGCTGAAGCACCTTTAATGTTACTTTAATGGAGTTGCCTGTTTTTAAGCAGTTAATTAAATTCTCGTTGGTAATGAGACCGTGCCTCTTACGCAAACCGATGCGCAGCCCCGAGGACAAAGGGCGGAAAGGCAAAAGAGGCCTCTGATGGAGGGACGGAACCTTCTGGAAGAGTTAGAACTTTCTCTGCCAGGTGCAGGCAGAGTCGGAACGTGGACTGTCTCCATCGTCCCCTGGCTTCACTCGGCGACGGCGAGTCAGGAAGGCCTGGTCTGGGCACCCCTCCTGCTCCCCGGCGTCGGCTCTGCTGAGGACAGCCAGTGAGCAGAAGTCCTCATTGAAGGGACTTACCCTAGTCGACAACAAAACCGAATGAACATTCTGGAATCCCAGGAGAAAAGTGAAATCGAAACATTTACGATGTAAACTGCATTTGTTCTGCTGCAAAGACGTCCTCGTTTCCCTCGGGGGTCAATACAGAACAGAAGTCAAAATGAATTTTAAAATACTCTCAAAGCACTTTTGATTTAGTGATGTTTGTGAAGGAGCATTTTAAATGCCTAAGTCTTCAAAACACTCGTGAGGGGCGCGTGGGTGGCTCAGCCGGGTAGGCGGCTGACTCTCGGTGTCGGCTCAGGTCACGATCTCGGGGTTCGTAAGTTCGAGCCCCACGTCGGGCTCTGTGCTGACGCTGAGGAGCCTGCTTGGGTTCTTTCCCTCTCTCTCTCTCGTTCCTTCTCTCTCTCTCTCGTTCCTTCTCTCTCTCTCTCCCTCTCTCTCTGCCCTTCCCCCACTCGTTCTCTCCCTCTCTCTGCCCCCTGCCTACTCGCTCTCACTCTCTCTTTCAAAAATAAACAAATATTTAAAAAATAAACATATTAAACAGTAATGGACAACCCACCCGTGCCCATCCGCGGCACCAGCCGCTGTGACAGTGGACGCGCCTCGGTCACGCCCGCAGGAGAAGGTTTTCCTTATACCTCCCTTGACATTCCCTTCCTTATTTTTTCGGTAATGATAGGTGGCTAGACCCCCAAATGGAGGCGTCAGTGAGGCGCGTGCACGGGAGAAGCCGAGTCACACTCTCACGCTGCTAGTAGCTACCCTAAACATTGTAACTGCGTTTTTAAAGACTCTGTTTTACCGGTTTCTGTTCCTATGGAAATGGTGGATGGTATACAATTAAATATCTTCCCATTAAAAAAAGCAAAAGAAAACAAAACAGTACCCTAGCTCTCGACGCGGTACGAAGTGGCGGACGCTGGCTCTCAAAGGGGAGTTTCCGGGAAAGGCCCGAGCGTCTGCGTCTGTACCAGAGCTTCCCAAGGGGCTGGTGGGGCCGAGCGGAAGCGGAGGATGGGCGGAGAGGAAGGTTAATGAATACATCGCTAACTGTTGGGCAGGCCTCCAAAATATTAGTTCCTTTCTAACGAAGTTTGCGGAAGAGTCTTTACAATCCTGTTCCTTATTTCCAATTTCCTTTCTCCCTCTCTGGTGACTATCGGCACAGCCTTTAAATGTACCTCCCATCTGGAAGGAGGGTGGCACCCTCTGCGGCTCTCCTGCTCGGACTGGATTCCAGCCAGGCAGCCCCTCCCTGGAGACCAAGCCCCGCCCTCGTCACATCCGTGTTAGGCTCCGGGTCGGGGTCAGTGGGAGCCGCGGGCAGGGTCTCCTGCATGCCACCAGGATGCTGAAATAGCAGCATTTGACACACTTAAAACTTGCTGTTTGTGCAATCACTAAAAACTGCACCATTAGCGGGATTTTCAGATTGCATGAGTGCAGATCATTAAGTGTTATTACAGTATTAATTATTAGAAATGTCCTGTACTGCCCAAATTAAATTGGGATAGTCAACGACCTGCGAGTTCCCAATACCACGGATAATTTAACCGGAGATCCGCCGCACTGGGTAAGGTGTCTCCACACGGCACTCACATTACCTCACAGTAAGTACCGACCGAGGATCCCGGAAGAAAACGAATAAATCAGATTTTAACATTTTCCTGTGGAGACCTTGCCACGGGAGCTTTCAGCAGAAAGGGGAGGCCAGGACCTTACAGGGAGATCGGATGCCTGCACACGGGACGTCCACGTGACCAGCGGATGCCTGCCCTCGGGAAGTCCACGTGACGAGTGGATGCCTGCACTTGGGAAGCCCACGTGACCAGTGGACGCCTGCACACGGGAAGTCCACGTGACGAGTGGATGCTTGCACGTGGGAAGCCCACGTGACCAGTGGATGCCTGCACATGGGAAGTCCACGTGACATGTAGACGCCTGCACATGGGACATCCACGTGAGGGTTGGAGGCCTGCACACAAGACATCCACGTGAGGGTTGGAGGCCTGTACGTGGGAGGTCCAGGTGACAAGTGGATGCCTACACACGAAAAGTCCACGTGAGGGGCAAATGCCTGCCCACAGGAAGTCCACGGTTGGGCGAGCTCTCCAACAGTGATGCACCCTCTGGTCACCTTGCTGACTTCACGGGATTCCTGTCTCAGAATCTGTATTGAGTTGATTGAAAACATACACACACAAGAATGAAATGAGTACCAATATTTGGGGACAGTCCATTTCAATCTAGATCAACACGTCTGAAGCTCTTGCGATGAGACACTCCCAAGGCTTGCCCCAGCTCCTCGCAAACACCCGTCTTCAAACCCGTCAGTCTCCTGTTTCAGAGCTCCCGTAGCTGGGGTGGGCGACGCCCTCCCCCTCAGCCAAGCTCCGGCCCAGCCTGGCCGCGGCCACCAGACTCTTCTTGGTGGTGCCTTCTGCTGTCACCCTCCGGAGGTGGGAGCCCGTCCCGTCCCGGCAGCACAGGACTGCTGACCAGCAGTCACCTGGCTACATCCAACCTGTGTCCCCGTTTCCGGGAAAGCTGGTCTGGGGCCTTTTGCACATGTTCCTGATTGAAACAGAAGCCCAGGAAAAATATGATTTTAAGAATAAGGGTGGATATTTTCATGAGATATGTATTAACAGTATGTAAAAATAATTCAATACTGTAATGCAATAATATAACTGTGATTTCAGTGTGTTAATGTGCAGGTTACTTAATATTTTGTGGCCTCAGTTTCCACCCCGGAGAGAAACCATATCTGATCCTCTTTCCCTAAGGGCGGCCTGTGGGAACATGACGAGCTCGGGTCCAGCATCTCCACTTGGGTTTCGGGGCTTTCGAGCCGTCCATTTCCTTCCTGTTGCCTTTTCTCTCACCTGCGAAATATTCAAAGCTTCAAAGAAGAAAATATGTATAAAGTTCCACTTGAGACAGTCCGAGGTGAACACACCCGGGTGTCCAACGGCAGAGGGTGACTCGCCACAACGCCCAGCTCGGTTCCACCAGCACGGAAGCTGAGCCGTCCCGGCTGAACGCTTACTTAGGTGTTGAAAACTTTCGCAAAGTCTAACAAGCCAGTTTTTCAAGCTTAATGTAAAATCTGTAAAGGTCGTTGGAAACATTAATATATGATTAATGTTATATTAACACGTGGCTCCGTGCACCTGGGGGGCTCAGTCGGTTAAGCGTCCGACTCTTAATTTTGACTCGGGTCATCGTCTCACGGTGCGTGAGATCAAGCCTCGCATCAGGCTCTGCGCTGACAGTATGGAGCCGGCTTGGGATTCTCTGTCACTGTCTGTGTCTCTCTCTCTGCCCCTCCCCCGCTCACGTGCTCATGCGCACACATACTGTCACTTTCTTTCTCTGTAAATAATAATAATAATATCGAATTTTATGTGTATGCACAGTGTTGACATTATAACTCTGCACCGAAATTGCATATTAAAAACCTAAGGCACTAGGACGTGTGGGCGATCGGCTGCGACACCCGTCACCCCGCTGATCGCCAGGGTTGGTTCGGCTGATCCGACTGGCTAGGCGGGCGTCCCCTTCCTCCCTCACCGCTCCGTGTGCGTCCCTCCCGAAGCTGCACGCTCGGTCGAAGAGGACGACCTTCCCCGATAGAGGAGGACCGTTCTTCCGTCAAGGGTATACGCGCTCAGCGAAGCACAGAGAGACAGCCGCGCTCCCCTGCCAGAACCTCCGAACCAGCTCCCGAAAACCTAAGGCACTAGAAAATACAGACACGATCGGGTGATTTATCTCTAGCCACATATACACGTACGTGCATATGTGATGCTTTAACTGAACTTGGACTTTCAGATCTAATCAGAACATTCACGTTTCCCCTGCAGGAGGGAACCCTAAAACCCCACACCTCTACTCCTCTCAAAGACCTGCTCTTTCTTCATTAGGAAAATCCTTCACAGGAAATCACTCCTGTCCGCCCAAAGGAAGCCCCTGCTGTGTAGGCGGAGCTGTGTCCTCTCCGAACGTCAACACGGAGAAGGGTCGGAGGCACGAGGGTCACTGGCGGGGTGCGGCTGTGCGGGTACCGGGTCTCCTGGGGCCAAGCGAGGCCCAGCGTGCACAGAGCGTGCACGGAGCTCTCCCCACAGGGACACGCGACCAGCAACAACCACTTCCGAGGAGCGGATGGCCCCAGAGACACAGAGTGGCGACAGGCTGTAGGTTATGAAGCTCCTCAGTGCCTACCGTGGCTCGGTGGCGCCTCCTTAGAGGGAAGGAGTAGCCGTGACGGCCGTGGGCGCCCTGGACTCACGGCTCCCCGGAGCCCCGCGCTCAGCGAGGCACAGAGAGACAGGTGCAACCGGGCCAGTGGAGTCAAGGCCGTTCTTCCCGGTGGTCACACAGGACTTGGCCCGGGTCTCCCGAAGCAGCACACGGCGAAAACCACCACGGACGCCACCTTGGGCCAACGGTGTCCAGGGTGGTGGCGGAAGGGAGCCCACGGTTGTGAGGGGCTCGAGATCAGGGCCCTCCGGGCGGCGCGGGAGCCAGCCCTCCCCCCACCCCCCGCAGGGTCCCGGCAGACAGTTGGCTCCGTCCCACACGTTCGGAAGCTGGTGGCTGTTTCTGAGAACGAGGCGCAGCTGGCTGACGCCCTGCCGTACCGAGCACAGCCCGCCTCAATCCGCTCCCACATCTTCCGTCCTCCGTTCAAGTCCCCCCCATCTCTGCGCCCTGGGGTCAGCCGGCGGAGGCTGGGGCTCACAGCTGTGTCCCCCAGGGTGGGCGGTCAGGTCGGGGGGGGGGCCCGGGTGTGGCCAGCGCTCTCCGGGGCTCTCTGTTAGGGGCTGGATCCAGAGGGGCAGTGTCAGAACTGGGGGCTCTGCCCCTCCTCCCATAGGCTCTGGAAGATGGGGTGATCTGGAGAAGACGTGGGGACAGGGAGCGTGACAGGAAAGGAGGAGCCTCCCGCTGACAAGGGACTCCCCACTCGCAGAGAGCAGGTCTGATCAGGAGCCTCTGACCCTCGCCCTGCCCCCGCCCCGGACCCTGCCTGGGGTCAAGGCCACGGGGACTTCCTACAGAGGACGGAGCAGCCTGGGAGATGGACTCGACCCAACCTCGTCCATCGCCTTTCCGTCAAACACTGTTGCCGAAATCCCGCCGGCGCAGGCTCCGATCCGACTCCGCCTCTGCCCGTAGCCTGATAACTCCACCAACTCTTCACAGTCAGCGAAGTATTTCGCGATGGAGGGAAGAGACACTGTTTCCATACTTCTCCTCCAACGTTTGTGTCTGTGTCCCTTTCTGTCGAATCCAGAACGTTCTAGAAACATAGTCTCCCTGTTTTTACGGCGGCAAATTTTCAGACAACCGAACAAAATCCAATCTGCTGCTGCAGACTCAGCCTGGCAGACAAGCTTCCCCGGCCGTATGCAGGCAGGAGCAGCGAAAGTGAATTCCCCCCAATCTATTCAACTCAATGAGGTGGTAAAACTCACTCGGGCTGTTTAAATGCAAACACTATTAAGCCCTGTCTGTTTCTTTCTCTTATTTCAAAAAATGGAGCAGAGATTAAACATAAAAACTTGTTAAAGCAAAGTTAAGATTACAAATTTAAGCACAAAAACGTCAGTAAATGCAAATGCCAATGTTCTAATTGTAACATTAACTCGAACGCATTTCACATCCTGGTTGCATTGACTGTATGTTTAAAAGGTCTAATTAGAAACTGTTGCCATTGCGGGAGACGTGGATGGATGCTTTCACCGTGGGTGCCTTCATCCCTGCAGCCTCGCGCCTCCAGTAAGCCCCTTGAAAGCAGGGGTTTTCCCGTACTTCGCTGTCCGTGTGTAGTAGACACGATATGGTGTCGATCCAGCGAAGACGGAACGAGTCTGGGAAAACTACTCCGTCTGGCCGGGCTCGGCCGGGCTGCGAATCCTGTTACCGGAATCACGGACAGGCTTAACGACTAGGTCTGCCCGTCATGCTGATAAACACGACTCAAAAATGTCAAAGGCCACTTACCAGACTGGCTTTCATTAACTTAAAGAATCTTTTCCAGAACAATTTTACTTTTGGTTTTAACTTCTTTTATCTTTTTTTGAGTTTTGCTCAATTTTAGATTTTATTAGGAAAACATCTGGAATATCAGGGATGAAGTTAGGGAAAAACACGCCTCCGTCTCCGCACCCCGGAAAACCACCCAAGCTTGGGTCCTCATTGTCCCCTCCTGCCCTCCTTCCATAGCTGAGACGAGAGCGTACAAGTGTGTCCACAGCCACGCCTTCGCCCGGTTTGCGGCCACCGGACACCGAAGACACCGTACGCGGTGCTGCTGTGAACATGCCCCCCACTCCCGGTCAGGGACCCACTTTTCTTTGGGTCTTTTTTGGGGGGATAGGGTGGGAAATGGGACCCTTGAAACTCCTCATGAGTCTGCAGTAGTTCCTCAGAGCAACTTCCATAAATCGAACATTCCTAGCTTGGCAGTAATTTGTTCCAATAAATCATCTGTTTGGCCAGAAGTTCCAAAATTTCATAAAATATGCAAGTACGATTACAATTATTTTTTGAAATACGCCCAAACTATCCTCTACTCTTTTAAGGATTTGTAATAACTACTCCACTGAAAGAATTATAACACATTCACAGGCCAAAAAGGATAAGGAATTAAAGAATATGTTTATTACAAATATGACAAAAAATAATACACGAAAATACTTTAAATTAATAATTTAAAGATAAAGCAAAATAAGAAATAAAATATCTGAGAACTACTCATTCTCACAAATAATGGAAGAAACGGTAGCTTAAATCAGCGTGCACGGCCGGTGACTTACGCTGCTCCGTGTCTGCTCTGAAGAGGGGACGAGCGACGGACGGAAGATGGGCCTTCACCTCCACACGGCGGTAACTGTAAAAATATAAAAATAAAAAACCACAGAAATTGCAACATTCCAGTGATAAAAGCATAAATTACATATATTCTTGTGAAAAGTTATTATAAATCATTGCAAACGTGTTTATGATGTTTCTTAATGGCCTAAGACAATGCTTATTATCTCAAACTCTGAAAAGAACAGAGTAAGAACAAAGATAACTGCAGAGGAGAAACTAAGGAAAATTTTCACGTGGTAACAGTGGATTTGTCAATAGGACATAATTATTTTGTTTTCTGATTCCTTTCACTCTTACAGAGTTTCTCTACAGCCATGCGAGTATTGTTCTGACCACTCAGGAGCAGGGAATATAAAGGGCCTCATCCTAATATTTCCCTCGCCAGCAGGAAATGCGGGAACAATTTCATCCATCGTGGTTTCCGAGTCCGTGCTCTTTGGCTGTGCGTTCTCACACAGACGAGTAGCTGCAAAGGGGGGAGTGTTTTCAGTTAAGTTCTTTGATAACACACAGAACTCGGTAAGTGCTAAGCTCCCGAAGACTGGCTAGAACCCAAACCAACACCACCATGGCAGATTTCTCACACACGAAAACTCCCTGCTGTCTTTGGCACTTGGAATGGATCTTCCCCCCATGAGGTCTTCCAGATGTGGGCCCCATTCCGTAGAGGACCGTCACAACCATTGACGTCGGCCCCACTCTCATCATGAAAACACACCATGACAGGCGGAGTCGTGCGCCCCTGTGACAGAACCGGTGGAAAGGGCGGCAGCGTCTTCGCAGGCTGACGGACCCCTGGCAGGTCTCTGGGGCCCCTCGGCATCGCTGGACCAAATTTGGGGAACTGCCACACCACTGAAGCAATTTTTTTTTTTTTTTTAATTTGAGGTGAGGGCAGAGAAAGAGCGCGAGAATCCCAAGCAGGCTCCACGCTCAGCAGGAGCCCAACTTGGGGTTTGATCCCATGTCCCCTGCGCCAAAGTCAAGAGTTGGATGCTCAACCTGCTGAGCCACCCAGATGCCCCTGAAGCAATTCTTACGAGGCCAGGAACACCCTCCACGAGGCGAAATCCTAAGGCATATTTCCGCTTGGCATTTCGGAGGCTCCCCTCTGTCCGGAAACACTCTCGTCTCTCAGTTGCCATTTCAAACCTGTCAGGACCCCTCTTGGCTTCCTGAACACGGTCTTCTGTTCTCGTTATGGGTCTGCGTGTCTCCCTCCCTTACACTCAGTTCTCGTGCTCGTCCACCCTTGTCCACTGTCTCCAGGCGCCAATATGATTTCAACCCTTGTCCAAGCAAGCATGAGGCCCCCCCCAGTCCCCCAAACCCCACCCCTGACTCTCTAAGCTCCACGGACGTTCGGACGTGTGTGTGATGATGTCCAAACTGTGATTTCCTCTCTCCTCCGCTCCCCAACTGTGCCATCTCCAGCTACTCACGGTTCGCCGCTACGCCAGGGCCGCGCCCAATGCTGTCCACTTGTGTCCAGGGTATTCACAAATTCTTCTCATTGGCTCCTCCGCCGAGCGCGCTCTGGTCTAACTGTTCCTTTCCAGGCCTTCGAATCATCTCTACCCCGGCTCCCCACACTGGCTCTGTCCCTGCCCTTCACATGAGGTCCTGACAGGACGCAACGCCACCCTTTCTACACCACAGACCAGCTGGCGTCGCGCCCCCCAAGTTACTGATTTCCACTGTATGTGAAAACCATGTGATCTGCGTCTAGCGATCAAGGCCACCGACCAAGGTCATACGGGGTCTGCAGCCCTCACAGCCCAGCGCAGACACCTCCCCAGCTTCGGTCCCGCCCTGTGGCCTCGCCATCCAGTGTCCTTCGTCCCTGGGACCGGTGCAGCCCCTCTTCTCCTGGACGGTCTTCCTTCAAATGTCAGCTCAACTCTAACTGACAGAAGCCAGACTTCAAGCCGGTGAGCAGATCGAGCCCTCCGAATTATATTAGACGCCTTCTGGATTTTATCTCTGATAAAAATATTTTGAGTTGAAGGAGTTGTGTCAGTATTCTGGATACAAAGCATTTGTCATATACTTGTTTTTAAAATATTTCTCTGAATGTGTGGCTTGCACTTAAGAGTTATCGCTCAGACAACAGATGTTTTAAGTGTTGGGTCCAATTTATTGAGGTTTTCCTTTACGTTCTATGGAGAACCTTGAGCCTACTTGAAGATTCAAAGACTATCTCCTGCATTTTCTTCTAGATGCTCTACAGTCAAAAATTTTATGTTTAAATGCTTGATTGATTTGGATTTAATTCTTGACGTCTCGCGCTAGGAGACAACTCTCAAGGCTATTTTTTCATTAATCGGCTAACCAGCACTGCACGTGAAAAGATGATCACTTTCCTATTGGCTTCCTTAGCAACTTTTTGGAAAAACCAATTGGTTAGTCGTGTGTGGGCCTATTTCTGGACTCTACCTTTTCCATCGATATGTGCGTTCCTTCCAAAGCCAGTACTACGATGTTCCGGTTACCATAGCTTCACATTAAGTCTTGATGTTGTGTGATAGAAGTCTTCCAACTGTTTCTTTTGTTTCAAGGTTGTTCTAGCTATTCTTTGCATTTTCATGTAAGTGTTAGAGTTGACGTGTCAGTTTCTGCAAAAAGTATGGTGCGATTTAGGAGGACACTTCACGGCGTCTCCAGATCAGGCGGGAGAGAATTTGTAATTCTTCGTGCCCTCGTCTCACTCGCTGTTTGCCTAGGGTTCACTCTGTTTTACGGTTGTCAGGGCGCATGTCCTGAACGTAGTTTGTCAGATCATCGCTAAGGAATGGATGGATCTTATGTTATAGACAGTATTTTCAATTCTAATTTCCAGATTTTTGTTGCCGGGGTATAGATAGAACTGATTTTTGTATATCGACCTTGTATTCTGCAACTTTACTAAACTGGTTTACCTGTTCTACTTGTTTTGTTGTTGTTGTCACCGTTGTTCACAGCTTCCTCAGAAATTTCTTCCTAAACGATCACTTCTATGCAGAGACAGATTTAATTTTTTTAAATTTAACAGTATATTTTATTTATTTTTGTTTTATTGCATTAGCTAGAAGCTTCAGTGGAGGGCTAAACAGAAGTAGTGTGGACAGAGATTAGCCTGGTTCCTGATGTCAGGGGCTAGCATTCAGTCTTAACCATTAAATACGATGCTAGTTACAGGTTGTTCATAGATGGCCTTTGTCAGGTTAAGACTATCGCCTTCTATCCTTTGATCGGTGCGAGTTTTTATGATGAAAACATGTTGAAATTTTATTGGATCCTTTTTCTGCATCTACTGAGACGACCATATGTTTTTTCTCCTTTACTCTGTTAATATGGTAAAGTACGTTATCTGATTGTCAGTAATAAATCAATCATCCACTCCTGGGATGAACCCCGCTGTGTCATATGTTATGTTTTATATGCTCTGAAGGCTGGTTTCCCTAGGTTCACTGGAGAGCAGCGTCTGTTCACTGGGCTTTTTTTCCTCTAGCTTTTCTTGCCCCGTCTCAGTCTGCACTGGGGTAAACGCTTACTCGGAAAACTGTGAACTGGAAACTGTGCCCTTACCGCAGCTTTCTGTAGAGTTCGCATGTTGTAATTTCTTCCTTAAATATTTGACAGATCTACCAGTGAAGCATGGTGGACTTTGATCATTCTTTACAAATTTTCAAGTTAAAAACGTGATTTCTTTAACTAATACAGGGCTATTCAGGTTTTTTGAATTTTCTGAGTATGTAATTTGTGTCACTGAGTTTGGAAATGTTTAGCCATGATTTCTTCCATTGTGTTTTCTTTTTCTTTTTATTTATTTCTTTTTAAGTTTATTTTTGAGAAAGAGAGAGAGAGAGAGAGAGGAGAAGGGGAAGGGAGAGAGGGAGACAAAGAATCTGAATCAGGCTCCAGGCTCTGAGCCATCAGCACGGAGCCCAAGGTGGGGCTTGAACCCACAGACCAAGAGATCGTGACCTGGGCCGAAGTCGGACGTTCAACCGACTGAGCCGCCCAGGCGCCCCTTCCAGTGTGTTTTCTATCCTCGTCTTTCTCCTGGTTCTCTGAGGTTCTTAGAGCGTTTGCTATTGCCCCACGGTCACCGGACGTCTGCTCGCGCTCTCGCCCCGTGCCTCACGTGTGTGTCTGGGGGACGTCGGCGTCGGTGCCACGTCTTTCATCTTCCAGCGCGCCAGCCTCGCCGTCCGTGATAGCGACTCCTCTGCAATCCCGCAGTGGGCTTTGCTTTTCGTGTGTCACACGTTTCAGTTCTAAAAGTTTATTTGGTCCTTTTACCTGTACTTTCCTCTCCAGATTTTGTCCCTGGTTTCTCTGAAAATTCTGAAACATATTGAGAAGGTTCATGTTCATCCTTCTCTGTGCTAATTTCATCACTTCTCTCGTTTTCTACTCCTTTTCTTTCCTGCTGATTATAAATCACAGTTCCCGCTCCTTGGCATCGTTGATGATTTCCCTGGATCCTGGACATTGTGGAAATTGTGTTTTTGAATGTCTGCGTTTGTTTTTGTCCTTTGAAGCTGACACCTCCCATCAAAGATCAAGTGGTAAAACGTTTAGCCAGCGTCTGTGACACAAAATCAGGGACAGCCACCACACAAACGTGGGCATCGCCGTGTGTCCATAAAGCCTTATTTACAAAGCCAGTGATGGGCCAGATTTAGCCCTAAATCTAAGAGCCGTGGTTTGCAAACCTTAAGTTAAAGAATGGCCAATTTTGTTTCTACTTAGTCAGGCAATTAGTTGCTCGTGTATTTCCTAGAATACCCTTTGCTCTGGGCATAGCTCAGTGTTAATGTTAAGGTGTGACCTTTCTTGAGTGTTTACTGGATGTCTTAGGTGATTATCAAGTAGTTTCTACTGGGCTGGTTAAATCTGGAGTTTCTCCTGCTCCGGGCAAAGCAGCCCAGCCTCATGGACTCCAACCCATGCAGGAGAGAGAGGAGGACGTGTTACAATCACGAGGCTCCCGCATAGATTGCTCAGCCCCTGAACTTCGGTCTCCACCTCAGCCCCAAGAAAAATGGGCTTTGTTTGGTTTCCCTTCCTTGTGCCGAGGCATCCAAAGGCTACGGGCAGACGTGGGGCGATTCGGATGCCTTCTCTCACCGTCATCCGCACATAGTGGTTTAGCCCAACGTTCAGCTGCTCAGAGCTGGAGGCAAGCCCCTGCTGTCCCCGCTGTCCCCAGCTCGAGAGGGACGTCCACCCACATGACGTCATTCATTCAGTCATCCATCCCAAACACAGTGTGAAGCTCTTCCTTGAATGTCGATTTGCAAAGTGCCGCAAGTGGTCGAAACCAAGGAGACACGGTTGGCCGGTGGTGAGCAGCCACCACACGGGAGGCGATGGAGGAAAGGACCAGAGACAGAGACACCTGGGCCCAGCGGTGATTTCACAGGTGCTGGTTGGAGGGGAGGGAAGAGGCGATGCAGGCCGAGCCCCAGGCGGAGAGGGGTGGGGAAGCCCAAGGGGAGAACGTTCTAGATGACAGAACCGAGGCTAGTGAGAGTGCAGCAGCATTTAGAACCAATGGAGCGAGAAACCCCGAAACCCTAGTTGGAAGCATCTCAGGAGAGACCAGACCGGTGGGAGGGAGCCCTCCTCCTCGCCTTCCCCCTCCTCTCCCACGGCCTGGATTACTCGTCCACTGCCGTCCCCCTTCCTCCGCCCCGAGATGTCCCCCAGCCCTCCTCGTGACGGCCCCTGCTGGTGTTGACGCCATCCCACGCCAGGCCCCGGAGCCGCCTGCTTCTGCTCCGTTGTTTCTGCTCCCACACCCCCGCCCCTCTCCACATCCCCCACGGGAAATACTCCTCGCGTCATCCTTCCCTCCCCATCACCCGCCCGACGTCATGCTAGGGGTCTCGCCCTTGCTACCCTACCTTGTCACAGGCGCCACTCCTTAGGCCTCTGAAACCATTCCCGAAAACCTAGGCGAGACTAAGTGGCATCAAGGTTGGCTTCGGCGTCCCGCCCCACCCCTGCCATGGAGTCACGTCTCCAGGCCTGCAGGAGACGGTCCTTGGAAAGCAAGCTCCCCTCCCTCCTGCCCCATCTTACAAATAAGAAGGAAGACACGCTGGTTTCTGGGAGACCCGGGGACCAACACGCCCCCGTCCGTCCGTCCTTAGAGCACGACCGTGCGTGACTGGTTGCTGCTCTGGAAGACGGAAGAGCAGGTGCACGCCCTTCCGCCACTGGCCCCGGGGGGCTTCGGGAAAAGTCTCCTGAGGGTAACATTAGCGCCTTTCAGTCTGACCGTCTTTCTCGTCGCTGGTGTTCTCTTCTCACCCTCGGACACCCAGCTCTCCCACCGCAGGGCCCCAGACATCCTGCCCCCACGGCTCCACCCCCCGGAAAACACGCACGGGGCCGAACGCATTCAACCGCTCCGTTACCGTCAGGCTCTAAGGACCACACGGTGTGAAAGTAAAACATAAAGGTCAAAACCAGTTTTCACGCGACACAGATCCCGAGGCGACGTCCCTGCATCGCGGCCTCAGAGCCCACGGCGGGGTGATTCCAAGGGAAAAACACACGTGTCGACGTCCACTTGGTCTCAGAGTAAGCCGTTTTCGAGCCGCGGAGGTGAGCCGAGTGAGCCGGCGGCCCGAGCCCGGGGCCTCATCCCCTGAGCCCCGCTCCCTCCTCCGGGACCTGGGAATCCAGCCCACGGGCCGCTGCGAACTGGGGGCCGCGGCGCTCGGGCCCAGCATGCAGCTCGTGCTCACGCGGTCGGCGGCCTTTCCCTTCACGGGACAGAGAGAGCGGCTTCGTGCACGGCTTCTACGTGTCGTGGTGTATTTCCCCCCATGTAGGCCGTGGGTGTCTAAGAACAGCTTTCTTACTTTGGGGAATCACAGGTGCTCCTACTTCCAATCCGCGGGCAGAACCGCACAGGAGCCGCTTCGAAGGCAGAGTCTCCTTCGTGTCACAGGACACGCGATGTGCACAGAGACCGGGAGGCTGGGAAGGGGACCCCGATCCGGAAGAAGGAAGTGCAGCGGGACGTTCACGCCCACAAACCACCTCACGCCCGACAGCAGCTGCGGGGAACCGGCCCGTGGAAACAGGACAGGAAGAAGCCGTCCGGCCGCGGGTCGGAGCCGTGGAAGCTTGCTGGAGAAACCTTACATCTCAACTGATGGTCACGGTGGTGCGGCCGTGCCACTTACCGAGAGCTAAGACAACAGACACGCGCACAGTGACGGCGAGGGCAGTCAGGGACACTCGCCCAGGTATGTGCACGTCAACCCTCGCGCTGCCGCTGCAGACGCACCCGCATGACTGTGTGCACGTGACTGTGTGCGTGTCAGCGTGTACACATGTTAGTGTCCGTGTGTGTGCACGTGTCAGCGTGTGTGTGTGTCTGTTCGGTGTGTCCGTGTGCACGCATGGCGGTGTCTGTGTGTGCATGTGTGTCTGTGTGTCTGCACACGCGTGTCTATCTACCTGTGTGCGCGCCTGCATGCATGTCCCTGGGCAGGGGACGGCAAGGACCGGGCTGACGAGCACCGAGATTTGCTGCTGCACAAAACAGGAGAGACGGAAAGGAAAGCTGGAAGCGTATCGGACTCGGGTCCCCGGGGGAGAACGAGTCACCGCGGCAGGAACGCACAGCGCCACCGCACCAATAAAAGCCACCGCAGCCGCCTCGCGGTTTGGAAAGACACATTTTATTCTTTTCCCGTCAGCCCCGACTCCGAGAGGCAGTGAAATATAATTATGGATCGCTACGTCGCCCCCCGATGTCACGTATGGATTCGCGTGGGGCCGAGGGGACCCGAATGAGTTGTAGTGTTTTGGTTGTGGGGTCATGTTCAATCACCATGCCTGCTTATGACAGATCAATGAACAGGAACTCATTATATCCCGACCGAAACTCGCCACGAGCTGGGGGACGTCCGCTCAGGCCTATGAGGATTAAATTATATATTGTTTTCCGTGTTGTTTCATTTCACAAAACTGCAAAAGTCCAGGCAACATTTTGTCAGTAAAAAACAATAAAGAATATGAAAAGCCCATCTTCACAGAACAGTGGACATCGCGAAACAACCCACAGCTATTATCGGATCCATCAAAACTGACAAGTAAAACTTTGGCTGTTGATTGAACCATATCTCACAGGGACAGCCCCGGCTCGGCTGCACGCTCGTCCCCAGGACACCCCAGCGGAGGGACCCTGTGAGCTTAATTGAATTGGTGGCATTTGTATGATTGAAAAAAATTGGTGACATCGCAAAACTGACCGTTCGATTTCCGGAGGACTCCCTCCCCACAGACCTGAGGGATGGCGTGCATCGGGAGAGGTCCGGCTTTTGCTCACACACCTTCAGAGAAACCAGTGATGCTTTCTGAACCGCACTGTCTCTCACCTTTACGAAACTTAATGGACTGACGCACCCATCGGTGGGTTCTGGGATCGTCAAAAAGGCGAATCTTTCTCGGAAGCACGGGAAGGGTCCCTGCATTTTCTCACGCTTCATTTAGATGCGTACAGTACGAATTCTGCGTGTTTCTACCATCAGAAAAACATCTGTATCTTTCTAATATCGCACCAAGAACTGTGTGTGTGTGTGCGTGTGTGCGTGTTTGTGTGTGTAGAAACTACGCCCAAGTCAAATCAGGAGGAAACGATTTGGAACATTGTTTTCCTGTGCTGCCTACGAGTAGGAGAAAAACGAATGCATAAAAATCCAAATAGGGGTCAGAGCCTAAGCTACAGATGTGTGAAAAGGCCCTATGATGCACAGCTGACAGCCCGGAGTCCCACCGGCCCACCTAAATAATATCAGATCGGCTCCCCATGTGTGTTATACGGCTGCACAGCTGTTTCCTGGGTTTCTGAGAGACTGTATTTAAAGCATAAAGGTTTGGTATTAAGGAAATAATTAGCATGTTCCTTGGCACCTGGCCAGCGGGGACAAACCATCACCTGAAAATGACAAAGTCTCTTAATATCCCGTGTCATCGTGAGTGATTCCTGGAGTAATTCAGAAGAATGGCTGTAATAATATGCCCTTCCGCTCAGAAGGTGGAGATCTGGTACGCACGCGAACAGGGCAACGAGCCTGCACGGGTGTGGATTCGGAGTGACCTCAGTCAAGGGCGTCGGAAGCCAACGGGACGTTCCACTCATCGACTAATGAAGACGTGCCGTTCCTTGCGTGCTTACGAACTGGAAGCTATTGCATTAACCAGAGACTGAAGTTTTCCAGTTAGTTCTAAAAGCTGAAAAAATTTCAGTTTTGAAATACAGACGCAGAACTACCTCCGATTCTTTCGTTAAAGAGTCCCCCCCGCCAAGGTCCGGAAATGCGTCTCGACTTTTCGGAGCACAGTGACATTCCCCCAGTGTCACGGGGGGAAGGCGGGAGGGGATCGGGCATCATTCGTGTCATTTTCTTCGATTACAGAGAACCCCACGGGATTTAAAACTTCTCACAATAAGAACGGACAGAAGGGGTAGACCTCGACTGTCTCCTTTCTGTCCCCACTGTTACGATTATTTAAATGTAATACGGCCGATGCTACCTGCCTCTCCAAAACCACCACTGCGTATCTTAGAGAAGATGTATTTCTCCTTGCTCTGTTTTAGGGTTCTAAAGCGTTTTTATTTTTAAATTTAGGGAAAACGCAGGAAGATGCTCAGGGGACGAGGCTAGTCGCTCGTCCCACGCAAAAATGGATTCCCTATTTAAACGTTTCTGAAAAACGCCGTGTGACAGTAAGCATCCGTTTGCAGAACCAGCCTGCAGTCCCCAGCAGAGCACGCCGGCAGCGTTGCCAAATGGAAGCCACACTCCCTCCCTCCCCGCCCCGCTCACACCACCGTGATCTTTTCTATCTTTAACCAGCGAGTGCTGAGAAACCCGTTTCTTCTTTGTTCCCGTGTGTGGCTTGTGACTTAGCTCCATTCCGGCGGCATTTAGGTGTTTCTGTTGCAATTAGCATCCAGCCCGCACCGTGCAAGGGTGGGACCGTGGCAGCGGCCGGGGCTCCTCCAGGAGAGCGGCCGGGCCGGCAGAAAGTGATTGAATGATCTCATTTCAGGCTCTTTGTTAGACATCAGGCAGCGCTCTATGAAGATTGATACGGAGGTGCCGGGCTTTGCTGGCCGGATCGTCAAGTGGATTGATATTATACTCCAGCCGTGGATGAAGACAGAGTGACTGTTATCATACTCAATACGAGGGCTTGTCAGGAGCGGAAAATCATCCCGTGTCACTGATTATGGGAGCGTTTCATGGCTGTCATGCGAATTTAGTAGCGCAATGTCAGGGGCAGGCTGCTGGGCCCAAAACTCTTTATTTGTGGGAAAAGTAAAAACGGCGGCGAGTCCAGCCCACCGAGCCCGAATAAAGGGGCCTCCTGCGTTGGGGGGTCCCCACGTACGTCTGGGGGAAAGCGGGCTGCCGATTCGCAATCATCTGTAAGCGCATCTGCATCTCGATCGTGGACCGAGAGTAACTGGATTCCACCGGACTTCGCCCGTTCTGGCTCTCCGATGCCCGTTTGCCCGATGAGACTCCGCGCGCTCGGCTCAGCGCTTACGAGAGGAGCGGGAACGACACAGGTTTTGAAACGCGGCTGTAGGTTACTGACACGGTTCATCTCGCTCCTGCGTCGCGCGTGTGTACGCGCACAGGCATGTGCGTACACACACCACACACGTGTGCACACACACTACGCACATGCACACAGGCACACACACAGGCACGCACACACACGCTCTGAGGAAGGCAGTGCTGCTCTTACCCTATCATGGGGAAGCTGAGGCGCACACAAATGTTCCGTGACTTGACCTTAATGGTGCAGGCCGTCTCTGTCCCCGCACCAGATGTGGGCAGGCGGGGGTGGTGAAGGAAGAGGAAGGGGTTCAGTCCAGCTGGAAAACAGTCGTCTTTAGAGATTGTTCAGCACCTCACTTACCCAGAGACTGAGTCCCACACCCAGACCCTCTGAGGGTCCTGAGGGGTGTGTGGCGTGAGCGCCGACACCTGATTGTAGCTCAGCACGACATACAGAGGTCCTGGGGGTCCTGGGGACGAGCCGGGTGACCTGAGACCTCCGGGGGTCTGGAAGGAGAATCCAGGCCCCCTCTCTGTAAAGCGTGCTGGAGTCAGGGCTCGGGAAGCAGGGCGAAGGGAAGCAGACGTTCGGTTTACAAATTCAGTTTTTACCGCATTAGCGCTCTCTCCCTTTCACCCATAACCAGCTCACGGGTCTACAGGAGAAAGGACTGGGTCGTGGAATTTGAATCCCTGATGCCCACGTACTTGTCTTCCCAGAGCAGTCGCTCAGTGAATGTTCATTTCAGGGAAGACGGAATGACTAAGGCTTCTTTGAGTTACTTCGTGCTGCGAGTCTGAGATCACTTCAGACCTTCGTGGCTTAAAACCACAAAACCATTCATGCGTTCCTGGTTTTGCAGCTTGGGGGGGCGCAGAGGGTAGCCCGTGCCTGTCCATCAGCGGGGGACGCTTGGCTGGCACGGGGAGATGGCTCGGCTGGCCAGCACGGCGCCCGCGCAGCCGGAAGGCCGGTGGTCCCGCGCCCCCGCCCTGCAGGCTCCCGCGCCGGCCGCGCGGGCTGTCCCGTGTTACGGACGGAGGCTTTCCCCCCGTGAGAGGAGAGGCCGCCTTCCGCCCGACGCGGCGCCGTCTGCGCGTTTTGTTGTCACCGCACAGAGCAGGCCGCCATCTACTTGCTGGCCGCCAGGCACAGGTGTCCCACGGACACACGGCTCGTCCTGGGATCACGTTTGTCGTTCCCAGCTCAGGGTGCCTGTCTACAGAGTCCCCAGCGCCGGGGCCAGCATGCGTGTCTGCTGACCGCCCAGAGACGGACGGCTCACGGCACTGAAGGGGACCCAGCGTCCCGGCTGGTCACGATGGCGCCCCACCTTCGGGTTATCGTTTCGAGCTCAGAGGACTTCAGAACATCAGGGAGGAGGTTCTCCGCAACAGAAACGACTTCGATTTTCTGCCGTTTTAACAACGTACAGGCTGCAGAGAAGCAAGCTCCCCGGCCACCTTACCTCCCCGTGTGCTCACGACGTCCGCTCCCTTCGCTCCGCCGGCTCTTCCTGAACGAGCGGAACGTCCTGGCCGCGGCCGCGTCCACTCGCCAAACACCGGCTGCAGCAGGCAGCGCCGTCCGCACCTTCTTCTCGGCCGGGGCTCCGGGGCTCTGCGTGGTGCGAGGCTGGCACTTACCGAAGCAACGCCAACCGTCGTCGGAGGCAGTATCGTCCTGAAAGGCGTGTGGACCTTGGGGGCAAGGATCTCGGGTGCCCCATTTCCTGCCGACTTGATCAAACAGGTCTCGTTTTACTTGCCTGTGTAACGAACTTGATTCCCTTCCCTCGTGGCGTGACTATTTCCAACATCTGCTCCGACACACATCGGAAAGTCAGCACAGGATCCCACGCGTGGAGGCGAGCCCCAGGCCGAAGGAGCCTTGGTGCTGACGGCCGCGTGGACAGGGACGTCAGCAAACCCTGACTTTGCAGCAGACTTGGCATGAGTGAAAAATACGCTGTCGTTGCGTTAAGCAACTTCGAGGCACCTCTCCCCTTAGGGACGCGCGCCCAGGCTGCGACGCACCGGAACACCGCGAGCGGACCCCCGAGCCGGGCGGCCCCGCACGCCCCTCCACCCGCAGAGGCCCCCATGGGCTTTGGAGGGGCAAGTTCTGGAAGGGAAGGAGGAGAAGAGCGACGCAGCTGCGTTCCCCGGGTGATTTCGAGTTGATGGGAAGGCGGGGAGAGCCTCCGGACAGGCACCCCCGTTCTGTACAGATTTGGGTATTCATTCTAACGAAGGAGACAATTATCGAATATATGCTGTTTGCCAGACGGGTTCCATCAGAAGGCGGGGCTCCCAGGAGAAGCCTTGTCACCAGGAGGGCACATGGCATGAAGGCTGGTCTGGCCTCCGGCCCCGCTGGCTTCACTCCGGGGTGACCCCCAGGGGTGCCCTACCCGCACGTGAGGGGGCCACATCTGAAGCATGGTTTAGAAGTCTGCACTCAGCTCTGAGCACCGTGTTTGAAAATCAAACCCCAAAGCATGCTAACTAACGATGTCGGGCTTGAACTTGAAAATCTTGAGGTCTCCAAACGAGCGTCCTGAGACAAATTTGCAACATTACGCCCGCCGGGACCCTCCGCAGACTCTGGCCGTGGTATTTCACAGAGAAACCTTCGCTTGTCCTCTTGGAAACAGTGACTCGAGGTTCATACGGCCGTTTTCTTACTGGACATTCTACCAGTCGCTGTGTCGCTGGAAGGGCCACCAGGGTCCCAGAGAGGAGCCAGACCCCTCTGCCCAGGCCCTGCTTCCCTTGGCCACACCCCTTCCGCACGCGGAAAACCCATTAGGCCCTGGAGCCTGGGCGACCCGGGCGGGACCCGCTGGGTCCTGTAGGAGACAAGCCTGCCTCCACCATTTAAACTAAAGGCACGACTACGCAAAAGGCAAAGTCCACTACGCGGTGCTCGAAGTTCGGCGAACAGGGCGAGACGCGTGCTTGGTTCCCAGTTAATTCCTAACAACCTAAATTCCAAATGCTCTAAGAGAACTTTTCCTTCTTTCCAGATCAGGGGTCACCTTCCCACGACCGACGGAAACCCGTAATGGAACTAAGCTCCGGAGCTGGGTCCCACCCCAGGGCTGAGATGTTGAACCAGGAGAGGAAACGGTGCATGCTGGAGACTGAGCGGGTACGGGACGCGACGGTGGCGAGAAGACACTTCTGACAGTCCGCGAAGGCCAAGGGCAGACCTCCCGACGACGGGAACCACCTGCCCTGCCCGTTCCGGCACGTTTCCGACAGACGCGGGAGTCCGAGGGGCTGCGGCGTCTCACTGCGCTCGGTACGGACCCGGCTGATGGTGTCGGCGTTTTCGCCCACACCTAAAAGCGTTCAGGGCGGCATTTGATTTAAAAAGACAAGAGTTTCTCTTCGAGGTTTTGATTTGATTTCATAAAGCACTTCAGTTATGGCCACTTTCGAAACACGACAAAGTCCCTCTTCTCCCTTTGTTAGTATTTCCATTATGTAAGTCAATTATTTCCACGGAAATTCAGTTGCATACTTCCATTAAGTTTTACACAAATACTGCTTTCATCCCTACGTCCTGGCAGAGCACCACAGGGCGCTCCTGGCCAGAAAGTGCGGCTTTCGGAGTCCAACCGAACACTCCGAAGACGGAGGACTGCTTCTTCAAATACTTTCCAGAGCCGAGTGTTTGCCTCCACTGGATAACAAGAGTTATGAGCAGGTTCGGTTTTGAGAATGGACGTGGTCTCTTCTTTAAGGCGAAACAGGTCAGTCTGATTTTAGCAATGGCGGCCGCTTGTCTGGGAGCACTACAGCGCACGGACAACCTGGCCCAAAGCACTCTTCATAATTTGGCACCTGCCCTTTAACGATGGCGGAGGTAGGGTTCACCAGAGCGAGCACCCCCCCCCCCCCGCCCCGTTCTGGTCCCTCGGACTGGAGGTTGCCGCTCACCAGCCTCGTAGACCAAGCAAACATCCTTGTTCCGAGACCTTTCCAGCCTTTCCTCACCCACAGGGTCCTGCGATCAAGAAAGATCAAAGACAGAAAGCCCATCTATTTGCACCCCTGTTTGATCTCATAAGGACCCGAAATCGAAGGGCAGAAGCATAGAAATCCCGCGACTAGTTCCAATCTTATAATAAATATATTCATACTGAGTTAATGTCCCAAGAATTCTGTTCAAACTCCAGCTTCCCCCCGCTGCCCCACTGGGTGGTCACGTGCTCACGTCCAGCCCACGAGCACGCCCCGAGCACCTCTAGGGTGAGGCCGCCTCAGGTGGGCCCCCGGGGTGACCGGCCCTCGGGGAACCCCAAGTCCGGGGAAGGCAGTGAAACGGATGAGCCCTATACACGCTGTGGCAGGTGCAGGGGGGAGAGTGAACGCCGGCCGGCCCCGGCTGGAGACGTGGCGGCCGGCTGGGGCTCTGCAGAGCGTCGGGGGCAGGCAGGCGACATCTTGTTGGTGACCCCCCCCCCCGCAGCACGGGGTCCGCCATCCGTAGAAGGTCACTGTTTGACAGAGACAAGAGCACATGGGACAGGACCCCTGAGCACCAGGGCTGTGTGGCGGCCGCTCCCTCGAGCCGTGAGGGCAGCTCGGCTCTGCCTCGGCCCCAGAGTGATGCTGCTCACGCATGTGTCACGCTGACCGTGTTACTCTCCACGCGGCCCTCCTCCCCCAGCACAGTCCGAGTCCTCTGCGCCCCCACGATCCCACGCAGCGGCCTCCTTTCTCCCTCCGTCCAAAGCGAGATGACCACATCTCACGGCCCTCAGAGGTCAGAGACGCCAGCTCCTGGTCTGTCCCTGCCCAGCCGTGTCGCAGCAGTTAGCGACCTCCCAACCTTCCCCGTTCACTTACAAGCCTGTTCTGACCCTTTACGGAAAAAGCGAGCTGGAAGCGTGGGCTTTCTGCTCCTGGCACCCTCACTGTGATAACCGACCCCCAGCCGCACTTTCAGGCGCGTGGCCAGCACGCTGAACTTAGCAGTTCCCGACGCCGCGTCCCTCCCACTGTGTCCGTCTGCAGGAGCGTCCGCGCCGCGGCGGGAGTGTGTTCGCGCTTCTGCGTGCACTAGTTGGCTCGGCCCGGGGCGAGGCCACCGGCTCCACAGAGTCCCTGGGGCTAATGTATTATTCAGTGTTTTCCGGAGAAACAGAACCAGTAGGACGTGGGTGGGCGCGTGCATGCGTGTGTGTAGACAGAGGGATTTATCCCGAAGGAGCTGCTCACACGGCCGCGGCGGCCGGCAAGTCACACCTGAGACCTGCTGGCAGGTTTCAGGCCCAGGGGACAGTGGAGGCCACACCCCCAAGTCGGAACCCCACAGGAGAGCAGTCTTGGGGTCCAGGCAGGTTTCTGCGGTGTTATCTGGAGGCAGAATCCCCCACTGAGTCATTTCTCTTGAGGTCGACAACTGATCAGACATGGCCCACCACGTATGGAGGGTAACCTACTTCACTCAGAATCTGCTGATTTCCATGCTAACCCCACCTGAAAATAGCATCACAGAGACGCCCGAATGCTGTTTGCCGAAACGACGGGGCCCCATCGCCTCACCGACTGGACCCCGTAAATTAGCCATCCCGGTTCCGAGGTGAATGGTCCCGGCGTCTCAGGAAAGGGCAGGAGCAAAGCCGTGCTGCAGCACAGGCACTGGATTCCTCCATAAAAACGCGCGGCCCGAGCGGGGAACTGGAGGCGAGGCCCCGGCCGCCTGCGGCCCGAGAGAAGCGCCACGCGACTCAGTCGGCCTGTCCCGCGGTGGTCGGGACGGTCCCCAGGCCTCGTCTCGGTGCCCATGGTGTGACGGGGACAGCGAATGCGGGGAGAATCCCGCGGCCCACGAGCAGCGCCCGTGGGCTCACCGGAGAGCAGGTGCTGCCGCCGAGCACCGCTCCCGGCCTCGCGGGGCCTCCGCCCACATTCACCAGCTGTCGAAACTCAGCCCAAACTCACTGAAGTATTTTTTAGACAAACAGTGCTACCGGGAGTCAAATCAGTACCTCTTATCCCCGAGGGCGTAAACGGTGTCACGTGGATGGAAACCAGGACACGGGGCCGCGTCCTCAATCACTCATTCGCTGTGGCCTGTTCCTTATCCCGCCTCGTTCCGGGGAATCGTGCCACGTTTTCTTTATTAAAATTGCGGCCCTGGCTGAGCTCTCTGTTATGATCGTCAGATTTGGGGCACGCGAGGCAAGGCGACCGTCAACCATACATCCTGGCTGCGAGGAGCCTGAGAGTAGGAAACGCAGAACCGAGGCGGCGATGCTGTGGAAAGGACACTCCTTCCGGGCGCCGGCGGCAAGCGCCCCCAGGGCCTGGCTCCCGGGACGCTCGGCACTCACGCGGCAGGCTGGGGCACGTCTGTCACTCCGCCCGTGAGCGGTGACCAGCCCTCCCTGAGCCCCGTCCCCAACCTGGGTCATTCTGAAGGGAAGCCTGAGGGAGACAGACGCAGAGCCCGGGGTACAGCACGCGAGCCTGCGTGGGGGGATCGGGGTCCCATCCCTGCTGCCTTCGCGTGGTCTTAGGTCTCGAGGAACTTACACGTATTATTACGGTCTCGTGAAAAGCGTGAACCTCAAAGGGGAATGAATCTGAAAGAGGTGGCATGGCTCTGCAGCCGCCCAGCCGGTGGCATTACTGAGATTCAAGCCCGTGGCTTCCGGACCGGCGGCTGCCACGCCACCCGACGCAGGAAGCCGTTCATCAGAGCCTTCGACTTCCTGTAGTGCCCGGGCCCCGGGGGCAGCGCCTCTCCGGACTAACTGTGCACCAACCTCGGTGCCAGGGGGAGCCTGACAATTATTTAGAATCGGCTTGGCAGGAGCGGCGGGCGGGGGTCCCAGAGCGATGCCGCGGCCGGTTCCGAGCCCCCGCGCCGACGGGTGGCGAGGCCTTAGCGACGTGGAAGGCATCGGGCACCTTTTTCAAAGGAATCCAATCAGACCGAGATGGGGAAGTAAGGTGAAGTGACGGCGGGAAGAGAAATTTCCCGGCCCAAGAGAACCGTAAGGGCCTCTGGTCCGAGGGGACCGAGGAGGGGACCGCGAGTCTCCCCGCGCGCCTGCCGCTCCCCTCCAGTCCCAGCAGACGCGACCCATGACCTCCCGCGTTGTTCCCTTCAGGGCGGAAGGCGGAATCCTGCCGCTCGGCGCAGCCAAAAGAATACGGGCGTGTGTGCGTGACCTTGTGCGGTGAGACGCTCGGGTGTGCTCGGGAGAGCGGCCTGTGAGCTCCCCGCGCCTCCGGAAAAGCGTCCCCAAGACGCAGCCCTGCTCCCGTGCAGCGGGCCTCCCTGGAAGCGCCGTCGCCAACGCCCCGGTTAAGACGGGGCGGCCTGGATTTCCGCAGGGACCCGAACCCGGTGGCCGGCGTCCGTGTGAGGAGCGGGAAGCTCGGGCACAGGTGACAGCCAAGTCAGCGCCAGAGGGACACGTCCGCCGCCAGACGGCCCGGAGCCGCCAGCGGCTGGCGGGGAGCGTCCTCACGAGCTTGCGTCTGGTGGGGAGCACGGTGTGTTCCGTGCTCCGTGCGGGGAGTCGCGGCGCCCGGCCCGCAGGAGCGGAGCGGAGGCGGCCGTCCCCCGCGGCGCGAGGCCGGGCTGTGCTCCCGCAGAGCTGCGACGGGACCGGGCCTCGGGAGCCGGAGCCCGGGGCGCGCCCTCGCTGCCCCGTCCTCGGGGCCGTGGACGCGAACTCTCGGCACCCGGGCCCGGGGCAGGTCGGGGAGGAGCAGCTGTGCTCTCGCCCCGGGTCGCAGGCCACCCGAGGGTCCCCTGCCCTCCCCTGTGCGCCCCCTCGGTGAAACCCGCCTCCAGGGGGTGACCCTCTGGAATAGGAGGCGAGCACACCGTTCCCATTTGCAGGAAAAAGCTAGAAGCCGCCTGGTACCCGCGGAACCTGCCGGGAGGGTGTTTCCACGGAGCCGACAGACCATCCATCTCGCCTTTAAAGAGCGTCAGGGCCGGTTGGCTTGATGAGGGCTCCGTGCTCCCAAGTGCTCCCCCTCGCCCACTGAAAATGAGTGATGGCGGCGGCCGGCCGGCGCGCAGGCTGAGACCCGGACACGAGCTCCGCGGGCCTGGCCCTTAAAATAAAAATGAAAAAAAAAAAAAAGCAAGTGCTTTTAAAATAATGGAGCTCCTTGGGAAAAATATACTTCATGATTCACTTTGTGGGAAATATTTATTTCTCTCTGCTTGTGAAAGGGGTTTATCACGCCAAGTGCATTTCCCCGCACGGAAATGGAAACCTCAAAATCTATACGGAGAAAACCGAGGCTGGAGTAGAGGTGCTGTATGTACACACACAGGCACACGCACACGCACGGGCTCACACACACTCACACACACACAGGTGCGCGCACACAGTGCTCACATGTGTGCACACACATGGGTGTGCACACATGCACACACTCACACGCACACACACATATGAGCACACACTCACACACATTCACATGTTCACACACATGTAGGTGTGCACACGGACACGTGCACACACGTGAAGTCACACTCATGTGTGCGCTCCCACGTGTGCACACATGCACACATGTGTGCGCACTTACACTCACGTGTGCACACATTCATGTGCACACACATGCTCAGACACGTGTACACTCACACTCACACACATACTCACGTGCTCACATGTAGACACATGTACACTCACACGTGTATACTCACACGCACGCATGCACACATGTGCACACTCGCACGCTCACACACATGTACACATGTGTATATGCATACATGTGCACAGTCACACATGCATGTGCATGCGGGAAAGCTCACACGCATGTACATGCACACACAAACATACACACACCTGTGCACACTCACATGCTTACACATGTACACTCACATACACACACGTATACACACTCAGACACATGCTCACGTGCACACATGTACACTCACACACAGACATACACACCTGCGCGCACTCACATGCTCACGCATGTACACTCACACACGTGTGTACACTCACAGGCACACACACGTGCATACCCACAGTCTATGCCCTCTTCCCTGTTCGCTGTCCGCATGGATCTGAAGCCGTGAACTTCGGACAGACTGTCCCGCCTCCGTCACGGTGTCAGCGAGGTTCCTCTGGGAGCACCGCATCCTCCGCCACCACCCACGCGTCCTCCAAGGATAAGGGGAGCAGGGGAGCACCTGGTGTGCAGGCCGAGGGAGGCCTGGGGCGGGCCCTGCCTCATCAGGTAGAGAGGCCAAGCGTGCTTCAGGGGCGTGTGGGGTGGAGGCCGGTGCGTGCTGATTGCGGGCTACACCGGCATCCTGGGGTTTTCGTCCCTCCCGTAAACATGCAGAGGCTGAGGCTCCCCAAGAGAAACAACGTCACCCCGGTCACAGGGGTGCAGGCGTGGGAGGAACGGACACGCAGCCGGCCCCAGCTGTGGCCTGGGGCAGCGGGCCTGGGTGCGAGTGTCCACTCCGGCTTTCCCCGGTGAAGGGTCCTGGCCACCATCAGCTTCCAGGCGGCCACAGGCGGCTCCGACACCCACCCGACGAGAGTTGTGTTCGGTGACACAAGACGGGTCTGCCTCGATGGCGGAGAAGGCAGTGCCGCGCCCCGGCCCGTGCCGGTTTCCGTGCCGGCCCCGCAGCAAGGCCTAGGGGCCTAGACATTGTCAGGAGCGGGCCTGTGAGAGACACGGGAGGGACAGAGACGGAGAGAGGCAGAGACCGCCTGCTTCTGGACAAGTGTGGGCGTGCGGGCTCACGACCTTACCCGGTCCTCCCGTCTCCCCGTCCCCCGACCACGTGACACAAGGGGGCACCTGGGACATCAGTCTGTCCATCGAATAGCTGGTTTGCGCCCAGCGGGGGACTGCTCAGAACTCCATGAGGCGGTGTGGCACTCGACCCGCTGGGCACTCCCCACCCAGCCCGCGCCCACCCAGGACCCCACAGTGGATGTGGCCGTCCACGCGTCCACACCGGGTCGAGGCCCCGCTGACCTGGTGCCTGCAGTCCCCTGCAGCCGGAACCCTCCGCCGTGCGGGTGAGGACACGGGGAGTCACCTCGGTCCCCAGGGCTGTGAACAAAATGCCCTCTGCCACGTGCTGAAATTCACAATTTCTAAACACGCCCGTTTCACACTTCACTCGATAAGTTTTGAGGAAACAGGATGATTCCAATCCAGACTCCTTAGCCTCACTGCCAACAATTAGAAGTATGTCATTGAGACTTCGGGTTCAAGATGGTGGGGCCCCCACAGTCACCCCTCCCTCCCGGAACCCCCGTTAACTGGCGGGGAATGTGTGAAGATGCGTCTACCAGCAGACACAGGAGGACGGGGACCCAAAGCTGAACATGTCCATGGCCAGTCGGCAGGGCAGGTGTGGACGGAGGGGTGGCCGGGACGGTGATCGGGGACACTGCAGGGGGGTGGGGGCTGCAGCGGCACTGTGAGCCCCCTAGTTCCAGAGAGGCCCGACCTCCAGGGAGACCCAGCGCCCGAATGTGCAGCCAGCCTCTGGCCCCGCACGACCGTACCAACCGCTCTGCACCAATCAGCTGCTCACCGCTGCTATGCCTGCTGAGCGCACGGGTCTGCAGGGCGCCGGTCCCTGCCCCGAGGTGCGCGTGCCGGGAGCCCAATGCAGGGCGGCGGGCCGGGGGTGTCGCTGCCTGTGCTCCCGGTACGGCCCCGCCATCCCAAGAGCCGGCCACAGTGCCGGGTCCCGCTCAAACCTGGAATCCCTCCCCCATTTCCCCGGCCTTGCCGACCCCCTGCCTCTGTCAGGGTCCCGGGGCCGCACCGGGCAGTCCGGATGCTCTGCACCTGGAGGTCCCTCGGGGTAAGGGCTCAGTCCTAGCAAATGCCCCCCAAACCCCCTTCAGACTCTGGTCACGGGTACCAGGTACCTGGGCCTCCGACCACCTGGCTGCAACTGGAGGTTCTAACGACCTCCTTCGATTCTGCTGACTTGCTGGAGGGGCTCACAGCACTCAGGGAGACGCTTCCTTACGCTTGGTCCGCTTGGTCCGATCCTGGGCCATTGGCCCATTCGGCCTCCAGCCCCTCCCCTCTCCCCAGAGAGTTGGGGGTGGGGCTGGAAGTTCCAGCCCTTTGGTCACCTGCTTGTTGGTCCGGGCCACAGCCCCGCCCTTGAGTGGGGGCCGGAAGTCTCCTTCACCAGCACATCCTCGTCACCTTCCTGGCTCCGAAGCGTTCCCAGGAACTGTGGATGAAGACCAAATATATCTGAGAAATATTCTCATCATCCGAACAAACACATATTGCTCATAAATCATCACACTGCAGGTTCTGAGACCCGCCTGTAACTGAGAAAGCAGGAACCAGTGAAGACGCGTGTCCCCTGAGGCGACCAAGGCCAGTGTCGAACAGGACAAGTCAGCATGTAACTGCCCACGTCCCACGTTAAAATACTAACACAGAATTGGGGTTCCCGGGAGCTGACGGGGTGTCGGGACGGTAGGCAGCAGCCCGTTCTCGTGAGGAGCCCGCCAGGGGCAGACCGTTGATACAATTAGACGGCGTGTACCTTTCCAAATGCATGAAATTTGTACGTAGTCCACGTTAATTTTCAAAATGAAAGTAAACCAGTGTGTTGTTTTAATTGGGAAGCCGCTTTTAATCCCGTCTGCAAAATCTAAATCATTTAAACAAGACAAAAAATGTGAAAACCTGTTTTTCCTTTTTTGGTGCCAACTGAAATCTATTCTCTCATTTCTCCCTCGGTGTGTCTCTCTGTCTCTGTGTCTCTCCACATCTCTCAATACACGCGCACACGCGCGCACATGCACACACACACACACACACACACTACATATATTCTTTTAATAAGAAGAAAATCAGCAGTCATTATCCACATGAATCCAGCGAGGAAATGCAGATCTGACGGCTCTTATTATCACCCAAGGCAAAATGGCGCAGACCTACAATTGTAGATCCGCTTAACATAACGTATCAAATATTAGTGTCAAATGGAAGCAAGGGCAGATAATTTTAGAGAGTTGTTATTACATGACATTTAAAATCATACGCTATGTTCCGCAACACTCAAAGAAAGATAAAAATGAAAAATGAAGTTAATGAAAAGTTATTGCCTTCCTGACGATTGCAGAATCAGGCACTTTACATTATGATAAAATCTTTCTGGAATGCTAAAGCTTACAGAAAATAATAATTTAGGAGCGAATCGTCCTCATGCGAAGCTCCCAGCCCCATGTCCGCGAACAGTCTTCTCAGCGGAACGACGAGTCTTTGTTTTTATCGCCACGTGGGATCTACAAACCCACGACTCTGCAGGAGCCCTCACCGCGGCTGTCATGGAGGGGCGTGCCGGACCCAGCTCCCTCCCCGGAGTCTTCCGTGCGGTCGTGTGCGGCTGAGCTGGGCGAGCCGCCCCTCCACGCCGCGTGTGCGTGGCTCCTGTGTGGGCACGGAGGTGGACGCTCGCTCTCGGCTGGCTCCGTTTAGACCGGCTCCGGCCTGGTGACCGGCGGTCTGCGGGGAGTCCGAACGCCAGTCCACTTAGACGAGACACGCACGGCACAAAGCCTCCACGGACTACTTCACCCTTCGTAGAAACTTGAACTTGAAATCATGAATTTGCACAATGGTATCAACACGGTGTAAGCTGTTTGCTGTTTTTTGTTTGTTTAAGTTTATTTATTTCCAGAGAGAAAGAGAGAGAGCACGACTGGGGGAAGGGCAGAGAGAGGAGCAGAGAGAGAGAGAATCCCAAGCAGGCTCCACACCGTCAGCGCAGAGCCTGAGGCGGGGCTCGATCTCAGGAACTGTGATCAAGAGCCGGACACTTAGCTGACAGAGCCATCCGAGTGGCCCTTTTTGGTCTTTTCCGAACCCTCATAATATGTCGGTGCCAGAATATCTGTCCTTTCTAGATCCTTCTATCTGGACTTTTGGGCAGCCCCTGAATCAGTCTCTCTGTCGGTCTTGATAATGACATCCAGCTTCTGAAAAGAAACCCTTTTAATCTCAAAGGTTTAACTTCCAGAGACTGGTCTCCTTGCTCACAGAGTCCGCTTCACGATCCTTGGCCGGGCAGCCGACCTCCCTATGGGCTCGCGTTTCCCACCTAACGGTGCCTTATTTGGAACGTGGTCGGGTAACTCAGCCCGCCTCCCGTCTTCTGCAGGCTCCCTGTAGCCTCGGCTCCTGCCTCCCTGGGTGCGTGCCCCAGAGATCTCCATTCTCCCCAACCCGTGACACTCAGGAGGTGGCATTTATGTGCCCGCAGGGTGAAGGTTTGGTCCCCTCCCTGCCCTGCCATCCTGGGGACTGGGTATGAGCCCGCCTCCCAGCCACACTGGCTCCTCCAGCTGGACTTGGGGGACGGCCCAGCGTACCCGCAGCGGCAGCTCCCCAGAGCCCCTCCCCGTGTCCTCTGGTGCCCACGGCCCTGGGGAGGGCAGCTGTCTGCTGGGCACCGCTGCCCTCCGCTAGCCTGGGACTTCAGCTCGCACGCTGTCCTTTTCCTGCCTTCCAGAACCAACAGACCCTGTCCCCAGCGTCCCGTGGCGCAGATGGTGCCAGACTGTAGCTACACGCGGCTTGGGGACAGCAGGTGAGAAGCACTCGGTGGAGAGTGTGACCCTGGGGGGGGCGCCCTCACTGCTTGCCGAGGACACGGATCCCAGCCTGCCTCAGCGCTTTCTCCGAGTGGCCACCCGCCTGCCTGGCGCCCCGCCGGCCGCCGTCTCGCCGGAGGAGCTTCCCAGCTGCGGCAGAGAGCACTTGGCGGGTCCCCCTCTCTGGGGACCAGGCCCGCCCAGTCCCCGCAGGTAGGATCTCCCCGTCCCCTGAGGGCGCCCCCCGAGGCCTCCTCCACGTGAGGATCGCGTGTTCCTTGCTGGCCGACACTCAGAAATTCCTCAGCGACGCCTCGGGGAGGCCACGCCTGTGACTCCGGCCGCCCGAAGACACGGGGTCTGACGTCCGCCCCCTCCCCGACGTCCAGGCCATCCGCTTTTCCCTGAGCTCACGTGGGGCCGCAGCGGGCAGCCCAGAGCCAGCCTCTCCCAGCCCCCTCGCCGTCCGTCCACACCGCGTGCTCAAACCAATTCAAAACACGGCGAGACCTCGGGGCAAGTCCGACTCTTGCTTTGGGCTCAGAGCATGATCTCACGGTCCGTGAGTTCCAGCCCCGTGTTGGGCTCCACGCTGACACCATGGAGCCTGCTTGGGATTCTCTCTCTCTCTCAAAATAAGTAAATAGTTGGAAAAAAAAATGATGTTCAGCCCACGAGGGCCTCGGATGACCCAGATTTGTAGTGTCTCCTTACCCCCAATTTCATGCCACTGCCCCCGGGTCACCTTCGAAGGTGCTGACAGTGGCGTGACTTCCTCCAATAACCAGCTCAGCGGGTGTTTCTGGAGCACCCAGCGTGCCCCCCGGGCCGGGCTCTGCCACCGCGGCTCCGTCCTCACAGGCGTGCAGGGCCCGCGGGCTCCGGCCCCTCGCTTGCACACGGCACTTGGCTGCACAGACCGGGGGCGTGGTGTTTTCACCGCACCGCACGGCCGCGCTCACGGTCACCTGCTCGCCTGCTGACACGCTCGCTCTGCTGACCACTGGGCTTTGTGGCCAAACGGTTTCACTCTCTTGAGCAGATTTCTGCGTCATACGGAAATACAGGTGTCGATTCATAGCAAGCAACAATCCATCGTCCCACACGGCTGCGCGTTGTCGCCGGCACCGGCAGGGGGGGCCGCCGAGGGTGCAGAGCCGCGCCAGCGCCGGGGTGGCCGTCCTTCCTCTCCTCGTGTGGCGGTCACTCCGCTTTGGACCTGCGTCTCCCTGACGGGCGATGCCTCCAGCCACCTTCTCGTGTTAAATCATCCACTCGCGTTTTTGCTGATTTTCCTTCTTGCTTTAATTGAGTTGCAAGATTTCTTTTATAATTCTAGACGAGCGTTTGTTCAGACATATGTTTGTGACATTTTCTCCTAGACTTCAAACTGCCTTTTGATTTTCTCAACTGTGTCTTTTGAAAAGTTTTTAATTCTGATAAAATTTACTATCTTTTTTCTTTTATAGTTTGTGAATTTTGTATCTTATCTAAGAAATCTTTGTCTAATCTTTCTCTAAAGTTTTTAAGATTTTCCCCTATTTTTTCTACAGATACAGTTTTAGCTTTTATATTAGGTTCATGATCCATTTTGAAAATTTTGAGCGTAGTTTTACATAATGAGGCAATGATCAGCTGTATAATATACACATAAATTATATATTGCATCTGTACTCTGTATGATGCATTCTTCATATTATCACATATCTCTGTGAAGAGAGCCATTGTTCCCACACCATTTCAGAGACTGTCCTTCTCTCGCTGAGTTCGCTCCGCCTTTGCCAAGGATCAGCTCACTCTGGACGAGTGCTGCCACGCAGGGTGCACTGCCGTCCCCACTCCGTGTAATTCGGCCTCGACTCCGGTAGCTCTACGGAAGTCTTGAAATCAGGTGATATCGAAGTCCTCCAACTGTGTTCTTCTTTCTAAAATTGGCTTTGGCAGGGGCGCCTGGGGGACTCAGTCGGTTAAGTTCCGACTCTTGGTTTCAGCTCAGGTCATGATCTCACGGTTCATGAGTTCAGCCCCAAGTTGAGCTCCGTGCTGTCCGCTCGTACCTGCTTGGGATTCTCTCCCTCCCTCTCTCTGCCCCTCTCCAACTCATGCTCTCTCTCTCTCTCTCTTTCTCTTTCTCTCTCAAATTAAATAAACTTAAAAAAAAAACAATACACTTTAAAAATAAACTTATACACACCAGTCAGTATAATGATTGACTAATAAGCAAAAACATTTCAAAATGCGCCAAGAGCGTGCCTGACTGCAGCTCCGGGGTCTGATGGGACTTGGCGAAGAGCAGACTTCCGGTATCCGGCTTGGACGTCGCCGGACTCCCAGAGCCGAGGGCCGGCGCCGTTATTAGTTCCCGTGTTTAGCCATTTCTGCCGCGTCCTCACCGGTCTTTCCCTGCCGCGCCTCTGCCGGGAGCCTCTTCGGGCGCCTGTTGGGCTTTCTGTGTATTCCATGTTTCCAAACCCGGCTTCCGTATCGTCTAGCACCTTCCCTTCGGCGGCCTCGGCTCCGCCTTCCGGCTCCTTTCCTTCCGGCTTTCGCTGGACACTGTGTAAGCCATGAACAGGTCTGTAGGCTCAATTCTGCCCTCTGAGGTTTGTGTGATTTTTTTCTTTCCTAACTCGCCTGGTCCATTTTGGTAGCCTCTTGTAGCTTTTTTCACCCCCAACGTTTCCCTTTGAACACACCAACCGTACTCACTTTATATGCCGTTCCCGACAGTTCCCGCACCTTCCAGCCTGTGGTCTCGGTTTATGGGAGTCCTGCTGGCTGTTCCCAGGGTCAGTAGCTCTGTCACGTGTTTAGTTAGTTTGTTTTTTTTGTTTTAAATTTTTTTTAATGTTGAATTATTTTTGAAGGACAGAGAGACAGAGCACGAGCAGGGGAGGGGCAGAGAGAGAGGCAGACACAGAATCCGAAACAGGCTCCAGGCTCTGAGCCGTCAGCACAGAGCCCGACGCGGGGCTCGAACTCACAGACCTTGAGATCATGACCGGAGCCGAAGTGGGATGCTCAACCACTGAGCCCCCCGGGCGCCCCAGCGACTTTGGATTCACATTCCTGTTTCTCAGAACTGCCTCGTGCAAAGGTGTCAAATCCTACATCCAAATTTATTCCTCGTTTTCTTCCCACGAGGGCACCCCCAAACGGACAATTAAAAAGGACGGTTTTAGCCTGAAGTTTAGCCCACAAAGTCAGTGTGAAATTCTGTTCCCAGACACAAGTGCGTATGGCCAGCCTGCCTCAGAGGCAGACTTTCCTCGGCGTGGCCTCCGCACAAGGTCAGCGGCCGCTGTGAGCAAGACTGTTCTGCCCCCGGAGTTACCCTTTCTCATAATTTATGGCCTTGGAGGAATTCCCTCTTGCGATCCCTCAGCCACGCAGTTAAAACTAGTTTTTGAAACACGTCAGCTGGCATTTTTATCGGTAACGTGGCCCGTTTACATATCTAGTTCTTCACTGACTTCTTGACGGAGCAGTACTATTCACCTGAGGTTTTGCCGTGGAATGTGGGGGTCCCCCCCAGCCTGGCTGACCACAGACCCCACCCCTCCTGCTGGTCCGGCAGTGAGGGTGCAGCTGGGACTCCCACCTTGGTGCTGAGGAAACATGGCTTCTATTTGTTTCCGATAGCCTGGTTTTCTGCAAGACTTATTTTTGTTTTCATTTTCTCCTTTGCTAGAACATTCTCAAAAACTCCCCATTCTTGGGGAACTGCCTACCTCAAAATGGATTTTGGGAGCTGGGCGGCTTTCTGAGCTAGCTAATCCTCCCCGTGTGGAGAGCCCAGTTTTGGCTATAAAAGTTTCCAGCGACGTCCATGCATAAAGAGAAAATCAAGTTAACGCTGGAAAAGTCTGCTTTCCTGAGATGTAAGCTTCCTGAGGACAGAGTTTCGTCTCTGCGGATTCCAGGACAGGTCTGGCCGATCCTCAGAATCGCCTAGGGATTAAAAAGATGCTCCCGTGTCCAGAAGTTCCACGGCAGACGGGTGACAGTGACAGTAACTCCAGGGCTGTGTCCCCGCGGGGGGAACGCAGGTGCACCCAGGGACGACGTCTGTGCCGGCGCCTGCCTGGAGGCGGTGTTGCCGGGAGCACCAGCCCGCCGAGCGGGCCGCAGGGGCCGTCTGACTGAGGCGGCCGAAGGAGGCAGGGCCGTGGAGGCTGGAGGCCGAGGACAAATCTCTAACAGGACAGGCTAATTTCAATATAAAGGGAGCACGTCTCTACATTAATTTAATTAATCAAGTCTCAACAGAGGGGAACGATTTGCTGTTTGTGGGCACAGCCATGACGGGACGATTCTCCCGCCCTAATACGACGGTGGCAGGGAGATGCCAGTCGGGTGTTTCCCCTGCTGGTTTCCGAGGGTGACGTCTCCGAATTAATTACGTCGAGCAAACAAGTACGTCTTTAAATTGCATGAGCTCGGAAAACATGGCTGCTGCTCACCGAAAGTCGTGAGCCTTTTTGGTTTGGTTTTTTTGTTTGCTAATTTCTCATTTAATTAGCTGAATTCTTATTACTTGCATTTTTGTAGAAGAAAGTTTACGTTTGAACCGAAGACATGAACAGCTGCATTTTTGGTTTGCGACCCTTCCACTCACTCTCGGCAAACGATTAGGGAGGGGCCGTCCGGGCGGGAAGCGAAGGGGGTTCCGGAGACGACCTGGTCTAGACAAGCACTTGCTGAAGCACGAGCACGTGACGGCTACACTCTCGCGGTAAAGACGGTGCACCGAGTGCTTCAAGGTCGACCTCGGAGCCGGCCTGATCTCACTTCCGATTGTGACAATATATGTTCTTTCCAGGAGTGGGATGCCTGTGGTGACTGAAGAATTTTCTACAATCTTGGAAGTCAGGATTCTTTGAGATGAATGGGTATTGTTTTGGCTTATTTGTTTTTTTATTATGTGTTTTTGGAAGAAAGTTATAAAACTCGGTTTGACCCCTTGTCGGTGTAAATCCAAGGATTTTCCCCGGAGGACCTCCGACGTCCCGCCAGGAGCTTCCGAGCCGGGGCCCCGCTCGCAGCCTCAGCGGCCAGGGGCTCGGCAGCTGCGGTCAGGAAAGGGTGAAGGCACGGAAGCCTGGCTTTGGCACGGAGCGAGCGCACTGCTAGAATTTCACACCAGCTGATTTCAGTGTAACGGTGCCGGAATCTCGGCCAATGGCATCTTTGTGCCAATGAGGTCAGTGCAAAGCACCAGGGAGGGTTAGAAGGCTCTTTGGAACAGGAGAGGTCTGGCGAGGCACTTATTAAAATGTAGGAGCTGAATTAGCTCTACCTACGTAGCTCTCCGCCATCACATAATTCATTTCGGTTCTCTGTGATGTTAATGAGATATGAAAAGCCGTTTCTCCACTTGCAAGGTATCAGCGTAGTAACATTAATGACACAGAATCAGCCCCAGTGAATGCGAGAGAAAGCGCTCACCTACACTGTAATTTATAATTGGCCTACTCAGGGGACCTAAGCCTTTTTGCAAGAAAACCGGGGCAGTTTGAGCTTTCAAATATGTTCCTTTCAAGCTCACATTGTCACAGTGAAGGTCTGAAAGAATCCGTTTGCATCTAATTCAGACCTCAGTGCTCTAGTCTGAAAAGACTCGAAGAAGAAAAGAAAAGCGAAGAATAAACCCTCCAGCTTCTCTAAGGCCCGTGTGTGACATCGGGATTTGTCGGCATAAAAACGCCCTTGTGACAGACATCATTATATCATTGCAGGAAGGGGAGGAATGAATAGGTCCCCCAAATATTTCTGGCACGGCTCCAAACGCGCGCGGCTTGTGCCTGCTCCTCTGGAAGGCTCTCTGCTTCCTGGGGACCGCAGGCCCGAAGCGGGGCCCGTTGGGTCACACTTTATTTTAAGCATCCGTCGATGGGTGCTTAACTACCACTAATTTAGAACAGTGGCTTGGGGAACGATACGGGTGAGTCACATACATATCAAATGATTCCATTGCGATCAGTTTTATTGCGACGAATGCCGGGGAGGCAAGGCTTTATTTATGGGAAGCCGGCAGAAGCGGGCTGGGGCTCTGGGAGTTCTGCCGGGCGGCCAGCGCGGAGCCACAGCCGAGGGCCCTCGGGCAGGCCCCGCGGTGACCCGGAGCCGGGGAGGGAAGCTGTCCCCATCTCGAGGTTGGGGCCGGGCTCGAGCGGCCAGAACCAGGCCACGCGGACCTGAATATGGACGAGGAACACTGAATTCCTATTTGTTCACTAATTGTAGGGGCCTCGTAAGTGCAAGTGAGCGACACCCCTGTGTCACATCTCTGGGATTTTGGACTCGTGCCTTAGTCCCGGCTGGCCTGGGATGACTTTCTCCCCCGAATCCCAGCCGGGGCCCCTCGCTCTGTGCCCGACTCCTCCAGGCACCCCCCGAACTCCAGAGCCGCGTCTGCCGGTGACTTTGTGCCACGCCCGGCACCTGCCTCGTGGGCACGCCAGACTTAAGGTGACCGAACCCCTCTGTCCTCGTGCACCGTGCAGTGTGACCCACCAGTCACCATGGTGATAGGTCATCCTCTGTGTGATTGTGAGTCTCTTCTTAAAACCGAGCATAAAAAGCTTTTAAAAAGTTAATGTATTTTTTAAAGTTTTTTAATGTTTATTTATTTATTTTTGAGAGAGAGAGAGAGAGACAGAGCATGGGCCGGGGAGGGGCAGAGAGAAAAGGAGACACAGAACCCAGGCTCTCAGCTGTCAGCGGGGCTTGAACCCACGACCCTCGAGATCATAACCTGAGCCGAAGTCGGACACCCAACAGACTGAGCCACCCAAGTGCTCCAAGAAGTTAATTTAAACAATTAACGGAGAGATCACGGTAGTCATCTATTCTGGAAAAGTCTGTACCTGCCACAAAGAAACAGGGTTTGGACTACCGCCTGCACACATGCAGGGGACGCCAAGTACACCCGTGTGCACGGCATGTGAGGCTGAATAAGGCGGAATGATGTCAGCCACTCTGAGAGGCAGAAAAATCATGGGCTCAAGCCAGGCCGTCGGCTGTGAAAAGGGGGAAAAGCTGAGAGCGAGGGCTGTACCGTGGGGTCGAAGCAGTGTGGGAGTCAGCGGGGTTTGTGTCTGGGCTCACGAGGGTGATGCTACCATCCGTATGTAGTGGGATGGCAGATGGGGCAGCCAGGCTCCTGTGATGGAGGGGGACGTTGCAGGGGACCCGCCTGGAGTGGGGGGATTATGCGTGCAGGGCTCAGCATGGGCCCAGCAGACCCACGGAGACACAGTTACAGTGCCGGTGGATTCGTATGCACACATGCATTTCACTGCAAGTCAGCCGAGGGGGTCCAGGGACTTGGTTTCCAATACAATTGTCCAGCAAAAGGACCCAGCAATCCTTGGAGAAGTGACTCATCCCAGAACTGGCCGAGAGCGCACAAGAGGAACCCGGCACCTCCCGCAGGGCTAGAAACAGGAAGCGCTCAAAAGCAGGCACCAGAGGCTCACCGGAGCCAATGGGAGGAGCTCCCCGTGGCCAAAGCTGAAATGGCTTCAGCAAGGAGGGAAATAAATACTGCTGGGTCACCGTCCGGCGAATTAATTCCCATGAGTCATGCTGATCAAATAAATGATTGAATAAGCAAAGAAATGGAAGAGAAGAGCCAAACCTACCACGCAGAAGAATTCCAAATAATTTACGTAGATACCCTGTCCTCAAGGGGTAGACTGCAAGCCTCCAGCGGTTACCCATGCTTGCAAACTGTGGCTTCCTTCCAGTGGGGACCGCGTGTCAGGGGAGGCCTGACAGACACCACCTCCACCGGGCAGTCAAGGTCGGCATCAACAGCGAAAATTAAGATGATGGGCGTACCTTACTTCTGTGGCCTTCTACCCCAAAATTCCTGTCCCCAGGCACGAAATCATGAGAACAATGAGATAATCATGACAAAACACTGGGCAAATCCCAACAGACGGACAACATACAAAATTCCTGACCAGTATTCCTCAGAACTGTCAGCATGGAAAATAGAGGAGATCCGAGAGACAGTCCCAGAGCAGGAGAGCCTCGGGAGAAGCGATAACTGGATGTGAAGGGGGTCCTGGGCGGGATAGAGTCGGAAACAGAAAAAAGGGCATAGAGTAGAAAATAGGGGAATGGGAATAATGGATGGTCTTTCGTTGATATTAACGCGTCGGTGTTGACAGATTAATCGCAACAGACACCGTTTAGTAACGTGAGATGCTAATAGCAGACCAGACAGGGTGTGGGATCAATGGTTGTTCTCTGAACCTCATGATGTTTCTGCCCAACTAGAACCGATCTGATGATAAGGCTACTTTTTAAAAAGTTAGCTATGGGACACACAGAGGGCCTCAGATACTAGGGAGAGAGGTTTAGGCAGTAGGGATTTTGTGCAGTGATCCCATAAAAATTATCCACCAGGAAGTCTTGACAGTGGGGTGCAGAATGATTTGGGACACAGGTGGATGGGGGTAGGAGACACCCTCTCGGTGCCGTCAGGCCTTGAAGTGGCACCAGCCTGGGCCAGGCGCTTGCAGCGGACACGCCTGGAGCCCTGTGTGCCTCAGACTGCAATCATGACCCAAGGTTGGCAGGATGATCTAGAAGGAAACCACGCAGCTGTGTATGTGTGCTAGCTGATGACAGCGCAAGTTAGATTCAAACTCATAGTGGCCTAGAATGTAGCGAGACGAATCCGTCGAGCAGAAATATAAGCATTCAAACTAAATTTTTGAATCTCCTCAAGAAGACATGGTTGTAAGAATTCCAAAGCCAAGGAAATCACAGAAGCCATTTCTCCACACAGTTGGTGTTGGCCTCGCAGAGCTGGGAGACCACAGAGATGGCCAGGGCCGACCCCGGCTTCGCGGGCGAGGAGACCGGTTAGCAGCCGGCAGAATTACGGCTCAGCCCAGGAGCGGGCCGGGTCGGCGAGGCTCTGCCCTCTCCCCCTCCCTCCACGTTGTGTGAGCATCACGGAAGCATCTGGGGGAACTTCCATTGCGTCCCGTGGTTCCAAAACCACTCGCCGCTTGGAAAAGGGTTTTAAGGTAGCCCCAAACTTACAGGAAATTGGCACATTTCCCCTTTGTTTTGAAGAGCTCTGCGAATTTGTTGGTGACAGCAGGTCTCTGTAATTGGTTTAAAAACAAATGCTCGACTGTGTTTCAACACCCCCCCCCCCCCGCCCCGCCCCGCAGTAGAACAGCGACAGAAGCGACGCAGCTTGGCGCTCAGAACGTGCACACTCTTCCCAGGCTCCTGAGGGCTCACGTTTTCCGGAGTTTCTGTTAAATCGGTCGGAAGCCCCGTAGGTACCGTGCAGAAAACGCCACCCTCCACGGGCGTAGACGGCCCTGGGCAGAACCCGTCTGCCCGCAGACAGCGTGGGGTGCCGGGTCTCCCCGTGTCGTTTCTCCGCTAAGTCTGGGGAAAGGAACCAGGAATCTCGTTGCGATATATATACACATTTGGGAAAAAACGAACTCGGTTTTAGTTTTATAGCCCAAATAATTTTTAGCTGAAGAAAATAATAGAAACGAACAACAGACATAAAACTTTAGCCTGTGTAAATTAAATGGTTCTGCCGCATTAACCGCATAAGGCCATAATCCTCCCCTCCATCAACTATTACACACACAGCAACACACCTGATTTATGGGGTGTGGAATCGATGGGAAAAAATTAATGCTTGAAAAACATATTAGAGACATTATTGAACAGATTTTAATTGAGATTTGATTTCAATGCCCCTTACCCACATGATTAATGGGTCCTACCCTCGACTGCTGCAGTCTGAAAAGAGTCCTTAATATGACAATTAAGTATCTGTCTTTAGGTTTTATGGAGCGCCCCTCCCCCAGACACTTCATCAGTACAGTGTGGCTTTTGTGCAGATTACACTGAGACTCAATTTCCTCTATTTTCCAGCACTTACTTATGTTTTATGACAAGCACTAAATCAATTTTATGCTATTATTGATTTTTTCTTAAATGGACACAAACCATTTCGCCTTCTGCCCTTCTCTTCTGCCTCCCTTCCCTCACTGTACGCGTGATATACGGCTGGAGGCGGCGATTCCCGGCGCTCCCCGGCGTTGCCACGGGTCGGCCAATTCATTCCGTTTTTACAACATCAGAATTGACAAACTTAACCTGGAATTCTATCAAAACTTATATATCGTTGCAGGGGACGGGGGCTGAGGGCGCTTGGGGTTCCTACTCCTTCTCTTCCCCAAACAAGAAAGCCTCAAGGTTAATTCGTTTCCTTGTAAGTTCGGGCAAGATTTCTCCTATAATATCGCCTAAATTTTTGAACAGCAGCTTAAGCTATAATTTTTCTAACATCCTTGAAGTCTAATTAATATAGCAATCGAGGGAGAATCTGTTTCATGGCTCGCAGGGAAGGGGTATTATCTACAAGGTGCAATAACTCCTTTGAGATGCCTGGCGACAGCTAGCTGTATGCAATGCAATTAAGAAGCTCCTGGATCTTCGGGGCTTTATCCTCTATGACCTATGGCAAAAATTAACTGCCGCCTTGGGCAAAAGAAGTAAGAATAGGTACATAATTTGTAATCAGATAGCATTTTTTTTT
>PITB01014810.1:0-44784 GCA_004024585.1 Paradoxurus hermaphroditus | reverse complement strand
AGAGGAGGAGGGAAGAGGAGAGGAGGAGGAAAGAGAGAGAGGAAGAGGAAGAAGAAAAAGAGGACTAGGAGGAGGCAGAGGAAGAGGAGGGGGCAGAAGAAGAAGAGGAAGAGGAAGAGGAGGAAGAAGAAACCATCATGATTGCTCCAGCAGTATTTCCACTAATGGTTCTCGTTCACCTACATTTTCTTACTAGAATCCTTTCTTCTCCTTTACAATGATCTTTGTCACCAACACAGCAGTGATGCTTTAAAATAAAACTCTGGAGGTGTGCGCTGTGCGGCTTCTGCCTAAGAAGCTGAATTCCATCATGGGAGGAAAAAATGTTATTGTCATAACGAATCCAGGAATAAAAAAAAATGTGCAGGTTTAGCAGGACCCGTCTATATAAAGAAGCACTAACATTAGCAGAGCCAGAGCCTGGGTTTTCCCCACCCCTTTGCCTACAGAAAGAATCTGTAATCCTCTCCCTGTGAACACACGGGTGTCAAGAAAATCCCATTCACAACATGAACGTGATGATGGCATCCTCGCTCCCGTCTACTACGCTCATGGGGACTCTCTATACAGACAACACCATCCAAGCCTGGCCACCCACATTAATACAACCTTAGGCAATTTTGCCTTCATCTTCTAACTAACTGGATAACCTTAAAAAAAATCCAGGGCGCAGTTTTATTTTCACAAATTCCATAAGACAGTCTTACCAAGGGGAAAAGAAAAAAGAAAAAAATCTGGAGCAGGGAGGGCCTGTCCAACAGGCTATGTTATCTGGCTGTCTACATCTTCACGGAGCCCATTAGTTTTCTTTTCAAAAAGGGGGGAAAGTGACAACAAAAGCTCTTCTCTGATTAATGCTTCCGCATTGATTTAATTTTGGTCTCCGGGAAAGGAAGCACAGGGTGGTGGAGAAGCAGTCGCAGAATACAAAGGCACTTTCTATTAAGAACCTACAGACTAATCTGGACCAGGCACCACACACGTGCTTCTCCACCCCTTTCAGCCAAGCTTGAATGATCACCCTGTAGGAACGTTCAAAGGAATTAAAACACATTACACGTCACCAGACATTTCCAGGGTATTTCTAAAGAATGTAAACAAAGCTGAAAGACTGAGATATTCTAGAATTTACATTAGATGCCTGCAACATATAAAGGAGAATAATAGTAATAATTAAAACTTCCTTTTCTGCATACCTACTATGTGCTAGGAAACCATGCTAAGCACTTTTTGTGTGTATGATTTGGTTTCACAACTCAACAATCCCATGGGGTAGCTACTCATTCACAGATGAGACAATTAAGGTTTAATAATGTCAAATATCAGGCAGAAGTCCTGTGGCTCAGAGTGGAGGAGTTAGACCCTGGATTCATGTATCTCTCTCTGAGGACTGTTAGCCCACTCCTGTGCCCATCAGTCATGCCCCCAGGGAGGGTCCTTCATCTTTCAGCTTCTGAGCCCGGACAACATAGGTCAAAATCTCTTTGCCTGTCTTCTGATATCTCTAATCAAAACTGACAAGTCACATGGTTCACTCACCCCCACCCCCACCAACCAGATTTCTGCACATTTTGAATACATGAGAACATATCCTTATGTTATGCAACGCAGACCCTACGCCTTTGAGGTTCTTATTAGAAAGGCCTGGAAACAGCAGCTTTAATCGCATGCATCCACTGACCAGTTAGTGGCTCTCCAAACGTGTGAGAGAGAAAACATCACACAACCCTGGCACAAAGTGGGACATCCGTGCTCAGCACTAGGCTGTTACACACACTCTTCCAACGCAGAGTCTCCAGCAATCTCTACACTTGGTATATCACACAGTTTGGTTCTAATCCTGTACAGCATAAATGTATTCCTGAATCCCACTTCACCGATGAGAAATATGGAGGACCACAAGAGGCGTTAAACATCTCATCCAAGTTATCAGAGGTAGAGACGCCCCTCCACCACCACACACTGATCTTTGCCTGATATCTCTTCCTTCAGTGTGCCCTCATCATCCGTGTCAGTGAATTTGAACCGTGGTGCCTTTAATCGTCTGGTAACTACGTCAGTCTCTCCGGGGACAGTGCATGAAGAGCTGGTCGAGGCCACGTGAGTCTGACTGCGGACTTCATGTCCTGGCTCCTGCTTGGACCTCCGGCAGTCATTCCACATCCTGACTTGCTTCCGCACCTCTGATCCTCGGGGGGTCACATCACGGAATGAACTCAGCATAGTGGCTGGCACAGAAGGGCTCACAAATGAGTTATAATGTCCATTATATGAGCCCTAGGCTTAATCACTTCCTTTCCTCAGCGCCATGGTGTTTACGTTCCTTAACATTATCATTATCTAGCTGCACCTTGCCTTTTCAAGGGAAAGTAAGCTCATTTAGGGCAGGAGTCGTGCACTACAAATCTCTAAAATCACCCATCCAATTTAGTGGGTCCTTGTATTTCCTGGTACATCACTGAGAATTTCCGGAGGGGATGTGTACCTAGGTGAAAGGTGCGCACATCTGTGTGCACGCGCACACACACACACAGGGAATAACAACTTGAAATAGGTAATTTCATATTTTCTCTCTTGAAAATACTAAAATTTCTGGGGCACGTGGGTAGCTCAGTCGTTTAAGCGTCTGACTCTTGATTTCAGCTCAGGTCAGTGTGGGGAATAGGTTCAAGAATTCCTTATACTTACATGGGTTGTAAAAGCTTAGGGTGGAAAGCCGCCGGCACCACAGGGCAAATGCACCCAAGGTTCATTAGCAAGATATAATGGGATAACTCATGTCACCTGCAGGAAACTACTTCCCATCTGGTGCCAATATACTTTGATCACAAACTCCTCTTGCCCCCCAGACCCTTTACTTCTTACACACACAAGTTAGTAATTACTATCTGATTGTTTTCTTCATATTCACCACGTGGGTAAGCTCTTGTGCGCTCAATAAATATGGAGACAAAAGCCCTGTGTGGGACTCTTGTCTCCTCCCTCTCTTCCCAGATATTAGCCTCTCTCATATTCAATTCTGCATCCACTCTCTTGCCGGACAAGGGAACTCCAGACTCATAATCTGTGACAGGTCATGATCTCATGGTTCTTGAGATTGAGCTTCACATCGGGCTCTGCATGTACAGCACAAATCCTGCTCTGGATTCTCTCTCTCTTTTCTCTCTGCCCTTCCTTTCTCTTTCTCTCTCTCTCTCTCTCTCTCTCTCTCTCCCTCTCTCTCTCTCTCTCCCTCAATATAAACATTAAAAAAATAAATACTAAAATTTCTTATTTAAAATTAAAAAAGAATACAGGATTTGCATGTTCACAAATAATCTATGCTTTGATAATTATGCCAGAGATGATAACAGAATGGTTCTAAACCCTTAATCTGTACAAGAGGCCAGTGGACATATTCATATTTCCTTGCATAAAAGAAACCCAGATCTGTAGTCTCCCACACAAATATAAACAATGCCCTTCTGGAACTAGCATGAGAAACCACTAGTGGCAGGTCTAAGATGTGATACTTCAGGCGGGTTTATTCTCTTGAGGGGAGAGAATACACCACTTAGCTCAGCCTTGGCGGAAGACAGAGATAATAACTGTGAAGTACCGGGCACAAGGCCTGGCTTATGGTAAAAGATCAATTATCATCATCTCATTAGGGGGTCAAATAGCATGTTGCCAAGTGAAATGTTTTATACCCTTCTGGCTCAGGATTTCACCTGCTAACAGACAGTAGATTTTTACTAGCCCCAACCTGTATGAAAAATACAAGAATAAAGAGCTCAGAAACCCTTACACAAATCAAGGAAATTCAAATGTTGTGACAGCCCAGTCATACTGAGCGATGGATGCAGTAACTTCCCCCAGGTTTTCATACTGATGGGATCTGTCAGCAGAAGCGGTGCTTATACCAGACCCACATCCAAATGAGAAATGAGGCCAAGATCAGGTTCTCACTGGACTTGTGCGGGGCCTCATGACAAGTCAATACTATGGGGCAGGGGCAGAAGGATCACCTTCCGAGACAGACTGTCTGGTTAAAAGATAAAGCAGGAAGCTTTATGTCTTCAGTAAATAAATAACATTGCGTGGGATTCCAGCAGGCTTGTCTTACATTTTCAGACAGGATCCATTCTCAATGAGGACGGTAGGAGAATAATTTCTAAGGCACTCACCTGGAGGTACTGAAGACAAACAGGTGCCTCATGAGGTAGTGACAAAACACTTAACTCTTTGAAAGTTAGCTTTTATATTGGAAGATTGTACATTGGATTTGTTGCTCATCTTAAGACGTTCTTCCACCAAGTACTCTTACCAGAGATGAGAATGACTACGCAGGCTGGTTAGGGGGATTGGGTGTGTAGGAGGCATGGGTCACAGTGAACTTGGTGCATGGCTTGAAGTAGCCTTTGGTGTAAACTTTCTTTGTAAACATTTTTCAATCTACTGTGATATATTTGGTATTTTTAAAAACTTTACTTATTTTGAGAGTGAGAGACAGAAAGTGAGTAAGCATGAGCAGTGTAGGGACAGAGAGAGAGAGGAAGAGAGAGAATCCCAAGCAGACTCTATACTGTCAGCACAGAGGATGATGTGGGGCTTGATCTCACGAACTACGAGATCATGACCTGAGCTAAAACCAAGAGTGGGATGCTTACCCGACTGAGCCACGTAGGTGCTTCTATTTGGTAAATTTTAAATTCAGATTTAAAATGGCTTTCTCTCAAATTACTTGTTTTATCCCAAAACTTTTTTGACTTTGACATTCTTGTAAGATACGCCAAATTTGGCCAGTCGATCTTTGTTTCCTGGTGCACTACTGAGAATCTCTGCAGAGAGTGTCTACCCTATTTGAGAGGCACAGTTTAAATAATTATAAAGTATATTCTAAATCTTCCCAAATGATTCCCTTTTAGATCGGAGTCACAGGTAACCACGTTCAATGAGGAGTCTATAAAATGAGTCAGAAACTTTCTTTGAAAATCAAGGACAGGAGAGCACATTTTCCTTGAAAATGGAATTATTTTTCTCCAAGCGGAGCATTATTTGGCTGGTCATCCAACTACCATCTTGTTATCAAGCAATTCATTCATATGGTCAAGTTCATGAAAATATGCGGCCTGGGGAACCGAGGTATTGGCAGTGCCCATTCCCCGTTAGACAGAACACTGTAGATATTCTGGACTACCCCAGTTCCATAATGCCTCCCCTGCCCCAAGCTTCCCCACTGTTAAAAGAACCCTAATTTTATTCCCATATTCACGTTTCTTCAACGATCCAAGCTAAGATGCCCAACCCAGTTCCTAGAGTAGATACTCATTAATCTAAGATAATTAGCATGTTGACATTCCTCTGGTGACACTCGTTGACCCAGGAGTGGGGACACGCTGGTGGGGAGAGCTGCTCTTTCCGCCTCTTTCCTAAACAGGGAAGCACGTGGCCTCAGTGGTCATTGGGATTCATCTTGTGGCCGCGAGAATAACAAGATTTAGGAAGCTGTCAATACTGACAGAGGCAGAGTGGAGAAGACGGAAGGAACCTGGGTCCGTGGAGAGATCACTGACCTCCTGACTGAACCAAGCCTTGAAGCCTACTCTATGCCTGGAAAATAAATTTTGTTACCAAATAAGAAGATATGGCTGAGGACGTTTGCTACTTTCAGTCAAAAGTATCTCATTGTTTCACTGGAGAGAGATTATTTACACAAGGTTTACAAAACTTGCATTAAATTTAAGACAGCCCCCCCCACACACACACACAGGAGAGAGAGGATACGCGTAGTGAGGTAGTATTCTACTTCGATGCCCTCTACGGATATTTCGTCATAATTGCAAAGTATCGTCTAAAACCAAATACAATTTACGGGTGTCAAATTTAGTAAAGGTATTCTCAGGCAGAAAATATCAGCCTGATAACCAGAAGAGTGATTGTCCATTAGTATTATTTCTTCATAATAAACAATGGCATTAAGTATAACATCTCTTAAATAATTTTGCCTTTGTGAGTACCCCAAAAACATACATGTAGCCCTCAAATGATTAATTATGGTGTAAGAAGTCAGACAAAAACAACTGTCTGATTTCACTTAGATTGCTGCATTCTCTCAAAATATATCTGCTAGCAGTCTACAATCTTAATTTCTTTACTAAGAAGTGGGAATAACAGCAATTTCTCATAAATATCATTAGCAAGCTGGAAGTGTTAAAAAAATTAAACATCTAACATTTATTTTGTTTCCAAAAGACACAATATAACACCTAATTGCCAGACCATTTAAAAAACGAACAACATAGATTTATGTTGTTAATTTAAAGGCTATATCCTGACCTTTCTTTCTGAATCCAGTGCCAATCTAAAATCTGAAATAAACTATCAGAGAACAGAATTCCACAATCATCATCAAACAATCTCTTAGAATCCAGCCTCCCTTTGTCAGATTTAAGTTAGATCAAACACAATGCATGTACTAAAGTCACAACTATTGGAAGCATCACACTCAAAGCAAGCTAACAGTTATGGAATGATCCAATAGCAGTTTGTAACATCCAACTGGTCTTCCATAGAACAAAGGGAGTTACATAGGGCAGAGAATTAAAAGCCTGAAATTGTTATCTCAAACATGAATGTAATCCGTACCCATGACAATGACCACAGGAAACATCATCTTTCTGCCTAAAATCGAGGGCAAGATCCAGAACTCAATAGTTGACACCCTGTGATTTGACAGACTTCCAAATCGTCCTGGAGTATGGCTTTTGTCACACTATATTGAAATTCCTTACTTGTATGTTGTTCTCATTGCCTTAAATCCCTAAGCTAAGGAAAGGTCTTTCATCTTAGTGTCTATGGTACAGAGTAAACTGTCTGGCACAAAGTATATGCTCAATAAACAAATAAAATAAAGAACATATAAAACTTAAGGATTGTACAGAGTCACTAAAGCTCTTACTGAGGGGAAGGCTATTTCTCTTCCTTGCCTGTTTTTATCCTGTTTGCCTTTTCGAATGAGATTAACTCTGGGATTTTCACTCTGGCTTCCTAGAGCTCACGCCTAACCACAAAGGTGATTATAGTCGGCTCAGGACTTCAAAAAGTCTATCAGAAGCTACATATTTACTGTCAATTAAATACCCATTGCTGACTATGTAGCCTGTGGCTTTGCTCTAGGCCAGCATTATGTCATCTGAGCACAGGAACCCTCAACCCAGGCCGCTCAGAAGTCCTGATTAACAGTTACCTACAATGGATTAAGAAAAAAATGGACAACTGGTCATTACCCAGAAAATACAGTTTTGTAGGCAATAATATTTCAAAAAATGGGGTCCACATCATAGAAGAATAGAGTCCGTGGTGAAAAAATACTGGAAAGCACTGGATAATTCTTCAAGTCAGAAAGGAGTTTGCAACGATATAAGAAACACTGTGCAAAATAGGGTAATTTCATATTGAAAACATTATATTCTCAGATTTCCCGTATTTTAAAGTTTTCCATCTTTGATCCGGTGCTCACGCCTTGGTTGTCTGATTATATTCTCCCAATAACTAACTACTAATTCTTATTGTTTTTTGGAGTCACCAAAAGGAACCCTTGGAGAGGTAGACTAATGAGCGCACCTATTAGCGTGTAACGAACTATTAAAATAAAAAAGTAGTCTTGCTATTTGTGTATATACATTTACAAGCAAATTGAAGAAACCCCAGCGTTCTGATTTGCATGAATTTGGTAGACCAATTAGTATGAAATGCAATTTGCACTCATTCATCGGGGGCAAAGGGAGCATGAAATCATCTTGACTTGTTAATTCAGCTTTTACAGTAAATTGCTCACACTGAGTGTTTTCCCCAGGGGGACTCCCTTGTCAGAGCAAGACAATATAGGCAGTAGCATCATGAACTATCTCTTCAAATTCCATTTTATACTACATTTCAAAGAGGGTGAAAAAAATGAGCCTGGGGGGCTCAGTCAGTGGAATCAGACGATTCTTGATTTGGGCTCAGGTCATGATGTCATAGTTCACAGGACCCAGTCCCACGTGGGGTTCCACGCTGACAGCATGGAGCCTGCTGGGGATTCTCGCTCTCTCTCTTCCCCTCTCCCACTCACACTCTCGTTCTCTGTCTTGAAAGAAATACATACACATAAAACAGAGAGAGAGACAGCTCCCTCTTCCTAGTAGGACATCATCAGTAGAATCACCCTGTAAATTCCTGCTCACGTGCTTTGACCCCAGTTGGCTGTGCCAGCGTCACCACCTCTACAGAGCATTTGAGACCTGGGGAGTTTTATGTCGTGCATGAGTTTCCTAATGTTTTAGCCTTAAGTGTGTCCAACAGTAGAAATGGTCAGAAGAAAGAGCAATTAACTTTAACACAAATTTATTGCCAGCATGCATTATTAACTAGGCTTTTTCTAGTATCAACAAACCTTTACCAGTTGAATCCCAATGAATTGTTAGCTATGGCGGAATGAACACTTAGCTCCTTAAGAGAACACGTTACTCGTAACAGAAAGACTGGGTGTTCAGTTTGGCTGCATTGTACCTGGATGAGTGACTGAAGAAATACACAACCCTGCTTTGTTTATTTACCCAACAAATAACGGCTTTGTTTGTCAAGAGCAATCTTATGCCGGGTTGCTAGGTAGGAGCAACGTACGTTCCCTGCATACTCCATAGACTTTTGTGAAGTCATTCCATGTGAAAAATTATGTGAAAATAACCCATAAACTATCCATTTTCTAAAAATATACAGTATCACTGCCCATTTTTAAGCAAATATGCAGGTTTAAAGTATCTCCAGAACTTAGGGTTCTACATCACTGAAGATGCTTTTACACCAAAGAATTATATCAAATAAAAATGATCAAAAAATCCATCATCACCACGTTTTTCACAGACATTTTACTTAAGTGCCTGACTTCACATACATATCAAGCCGGCAAAACTTCAGAGAGTCTGCTGTGCTCAGAGCCCCATGCGAACAGAAACAACCATGTGCAGGTGACAGTACAGATGACAGGGCAGCAGCAGAGCATCTGGTCCAACAGATACCCATCTGGAGGGGATAACACTCTCCTCCCGGCTTGGACCGGAGACACAGCCAATCAAGCGAGGTGACCGTGGGGACAGAAGAAGGAAAGACACACCAGAAGGTATGGAGATCGCATGAGTAACTGACTTGTTGCAGAGAAGAATTCTAACACTGACACAGTAAGGGGGTAATGCGGAAGCCGGGGTTGTAAGGAATTGTGGGTAAATGGCAAATTAGCAAACTGGCTCAGACTCTTTGAAGACCTATTCTAAGGCAGTGTCTCTTTTTCCTGTGAAGTCTAGCTTAGTTTCTGTCCCTGGGTTCCAATGCAGTATTATCGTCATTTTTATTTTCACATGAATTCTCAAGGACGGTTCCTCCCAACTTTTAATCAAAGGGCTTACTGCAACCCAAAGGAAACTCACGGAGATGACTACGCATACAATGATCTCGAACACTTCATTTTATGTAACCTAAAGCTGTCTGGCTTTAGGACACAAAGCAACAAGTCTACTTGCTCGTTTCCCATTTTCCTCTTTTCATTTATTTTTTTTCATCATACAAGACTATTTTGATTTTCCGACTTTAATACCTGTTGTATTACTTGAGATCTTTGCTAGTCTATTGTATAATAAAAATAAAATCTATTTTTGGAGACAGCAGAGAACAGAAGTGACTGGGATGAAAATTAGGTCTATATATGACACAGTAAAATTTCAAGAGAGCAAAAAATCAAATCAAATGTGATGACTGAGACTTTGATATCAATTGAGGAGGCAGCCCAGGAACTTGGAATTTGCAAACCAACAAGTTCCTGCTCCTTACTCTAATGTTTTATTGCACTGAAAGGGTCAAGTGTCTGCAAGTTTTGTTTCTGTGTCTCTTGGAAAGTTTGGTCACACCTTGTCCTTTACTATAGTGTTTCTCTTTCTAAAGAGGTAAAAAAAAAAAAATGGAACTATTTTTCTTAATCTCTTAAAATCTGTCTCTGTAGGATTCTTCCTAATCCTAAAATGAGAATCCCCTTGTAAAGTGGGTTGGATAAAAGACACCCCGTTGGGCACATCCATAAAGACTCAGCCCCATCTCCTGTTGCCTGTCCTACACATCACTGTTTGGAGTCCTCGCCTTACTCGGGGATGAGGTACCACGCTGGGATTCAAGATTGAAACAGGAAGGGCCTCTAGACTTTCCCGCTAGGCTCCAACACCTGATATTCCACCCTTTGGAACAATCTCGTTCCTTTATGTCACTGTGCACTGTTGGCCACTGAAGATCAAGTACCAGAAGGAGATATGGACATGAAACCACTGGGGACTGTAACACAATATGAAAGAAGAAGTCGTAGACACCCTTTGCACTGGGACATTTGAGCGCAGTATCTAGGTTCTTGGCCATGACACTGCCTAGGGAAGACGCACAGGCTGGGAGAAGCCCGAGGTGTCAGGTGGTACCAGGAGCGCCACGCGGGGGTCAGAAGGAATAGATACGTAACTAGGAAGCTTTACCTCTCTCTGCTCTTCCTGTGTCACATGTAGCCTTTGCTCAGCTACCAGAGGACGAAAAAAAAAACCACTTTCTGTTGACTTCTATAATATTAAATCTCAAAGGAGAACATAGCTCCTTCTCTCTAGTATAATCCAATGAAGACAGACATTTAAGAATATTATTCATTGAAATGCATAGCTGCCTTAAAAACAACAAATGATAGCTATACTGTCTATAAAATTCTTTGAAATACATGTCTCCCTTACTCACCTTTTTCCTAAATCCTTTACTCCCTTAATTGACTCCAAGGCAATCTGAACACCAGCAGATGTATTTGAAGCTATGCACTGTGATTATAAACTATGGATACTTTATGGAAATCAGTCTGGTTTTCCACCAAGTTCGCGGAGCAGAGACTCTTCGGATGAATGGATATTTTGAATCAGCTAATGGAAAAAGCTTCTGAGATTTTTTTTTTTTCCCTCGACAAGCTGCATGCAGGTCTATGAGAGATGTAAAGTCAGTTATTAGGAACTGTGGTTTTTCAACCTTCTGAATACGGATAAAAGGTCCTCTGTACCCCACTCACCCCATCAGATTGTCTTATTCACTGCTTTTCAGGTATATGTTTTTAATGAGACTTTAGATCCTGTCCACAGTTTTCTATTGACTGTAATGGCATTAAATTTTTCTCAAGGAAAAATTCTTCAGCTATTTTTCCGGAGCATCTGAATGCATAAAGTTAGGTGTTATCTGAAGTTAGGTAGCTTTAATGAAATGATGAGACATGTATTGGTTTGGCTCAGAAGTGATTTGTTTTAGCAATTTCTTTTCTTAGTAGAGTATTATGCCTGGCTCCTGACCTGAAAGAGACTTAGCAATTCAAATTCAAATGGCTTTGAATCCTTGCATATTCATGTATGTTTAACATGCATCATTATAGTAGCAAGTACTTTGAAATGAAACAAACATTTGGAAATTTGTAGGCATACAAACTGTGAATAAAAATACAATCTTACATTGGTTGAACTGAACTGAGAAGCATAAGAGAGTTTTAAAAGATTAAACGATTAGAAATGAGTTTGGCAAAGTCAAAATCCGGCTCACCAGTTAAGTATAATAAATTCTTAGAACAACCACTTGTAAACACGTAGGATAAGGGGGAACAAACTTCTGGTTATCATATAAGTAAGGTCAATGGGGCATAATGTAGAGCACAAAATACAGTCAATAGTACGTGATAGCTTTGTCTGGCGAAAGCCATTTCATGTGCAGAAAAATATCGCATCCCTGTGATGTACCCTTGAAACTAACATGATACTGTATATCAACTATACTTCAATAAAAGACACATGGTAACAAAAGACTCAAAACAAAAAAGCACATGGTTGAGAGTTATAAACATGTAAGTAAGTTCAAAGCAGTTTCAGCTATCTGCTCGGTAGAAAGTGCCAGAAAGTTGATCGTTTTCTTAGAACTTGGTCTATAAAAATGTCTTTAACCTGAAATAATAAAATGAAGGCTAATGCTACAAAGTTGGGCAAAATAGACCGGCCGCTATTTCCAAAAGCCAATAAATAATCGCCCGAAGCCCAGCGCTCCTATAAAATGGTTATAAAGCTGGGCTCCACTAGCAAAGGCTTTTACTCCATTTAAAAGTAAATAAAGCATTGCCACACGCGGCTGATAGAAGCGTGAATCGCAGCGACCTCTCTGGAAGATAAAAGCCTTAAAATGAGGTAAGATCTTGTTTCGGCAAGACTTCCAGGAACATATCCTTACAAAATAACCACTGATGACTAGCGATTCATGCAGCAAGAAAAGCACTCACAATTTTTTTAAATTAGTAAAAAGCAGGAAAAAATTCCAAAGGTCCAACGAGAAGACACTGCTTAAACGCAGTGCGTTCATCACCTAAGACCCTATAGAGCCTGTAGAATGATCCAGAAGAATGTTTGACTACGTGGGAAGATGTTGATTGTCTACTTTACATGAAAAAATCATCTTCTAAACCAGCATGTGCTGTATGAACCCACTATATGGAAACGAGCATATACATAAACACGAAATGTGAAAGAGAGACGGCGAGGGACAGACAAAAACCAAAGTTCAAAGGGCGTACACCAATGTTCACAGCAGCCGTCCCCATGTCCACCACCCGGTAGCAGTGTCTTAGGAGGTCTTCATTTATTTTTCCTTCAGTTTTCCAAATTTGCTACAATGAATGTATAGTGCTTTTCAAATAAACACTTGAATTATTTTAAAACCAGTAAAAAGTCAGAAAAAAAAAAGCTGGAGACTCGAAGGACATGTTGCAAATTGCATGATTTCTGACATAAATGTTTCTAGGTGAACTACGCTTTATTTCTCTTTCCTTTCTCTGAAACATACGCATTTTTGCACGTTCTGACGAACCCCTCTGGGGGGCGATTGGAAAACACGCAGCAATCACGGTGCGGTCCAGCAGGCACGCCATGGTCCAAAACCAGGAATCGAACTTACATTTGGCCATTCACAGCAAGAACTTCAGGAACGCAAATAGCTTTTGGTAAGTGAAGAAGAAGGCCAAGTAAACTGTATTTCTTACATATTTTCAAGTATTAAGGCTCTTAAAGGTTTTGTACAGAAATAGAACTTAACATTAAACTATGGCAAAATCTAAGACTACTTATAAATTTTTTTAACGTGTATTTATTTTTGAGAGAGAGAGACAGACAGAGCACAAGCAGGGGAGAGGCAGGGAGAGAGGGAGACACAGACTCCGAAGCAGGCTCCAGGCTCTGAGCTGCCAACACAGAGCCCAACACCAGACTCGAGCCCACCAACCGTGAGATCATGAACTGAGCTGAAGTCAGGCGCTTAACCGACTGAGCTGCCCAGGCGCCCCAATTTAAGACTACTTCTAGAAACTCCCATTCCTGGATTCAGCGAGCACTTAGATGTGCCAATGACATAGATACAGGTACTTAGGGCTTTCAGAACACGGCCCATTATTAAGTTGGTTATTTCTCGAGGCCGTTATATTTACAATTTTAAAAACCTGTTCTCCAGGACCAACTTAGCTCTGCTTTAGAAATCTTGGGTGGCCCATCTGTGAAAATCATTTTACAAACGAGGAGTGGGAAGCAGATTCTGTACTCCATTAAAATCTCTCAACCTCGGGTCATACTTGCGACTGTCCATTCTAACAGAACCATGGCGTCACTAATCGGGTACCCCAAAGGTTCGCAGCGTTTGTCGGAAATGAGGAACTTGAGAGGCGCTAATGATGACTCCCTCGGCACTGGGGAGCCAAGAGTCCTCTCTGCCCAGGTGCCTCGAGCGGCAATGCTGCTCACAGTCTAAGGAGGCGTTGCCAGGCGAGAATCTGGGCACCAGCTCAAGGCTCTGGATCCGTGTGTTTAGAGAAAGGCTAGTTCTTGATTAGCTGGGTGGCTGGATTCTACTTCCTCCCTCCTATGAGACACCACTTCAGTGTGCAGAACCACCCTCCCCTGCCAGCCCGGAAACCCTTAATTGTTTGTTTTACCCAAGTCCAGGCACCCGATGCCCGGACAATCCATCTGTTTTGCCTCATTCCAACCACTTTGCTTCCTGCCCCTCAAGTGCCCATTCTAAGTTTCTCTGCCCTATGATGTGGAAAATAAAGTGTCTTTTTTTTTTAAGTTTATTTATTTACTTAAAGAGAGAGAGGTGGGGAGGGTCGGGGGGCGGGTGGGTAGAGAATCCCAAGCTGGCTCTGTGCAGAGCCTGACTTGGGGCTCGAACCCATAAACCATGAGGTCATGACCTGAGCCAACACCAAGAGTAGGACGCTCAACCGACGGAGCCACCCAGGCGCCCCAACAATATCTCTTTCAGCAGGATGGCAAACAAAGGCAGCCCTCTGGGTCAGGTGTGACTGTATGTCAGCAGGCGAGGGCTTCATGGAAACAGAGGTCATGTTCAATTAGCACTATGTGCCATGGGCGGGGAGAGACATGTGTCAGCCTGCCCTCTTTGTCCCACCGCAAATAGTCAGGCTCTGCTTCTGCACCAGAATTTAAATAATCCCAAAACAAATTTTAAATCAATTCCATTGCAATTTCTCTCTTGATTGGTTTTTGGTACGCTAACCATATTCCTTCCCACTCCTTCTTTCAAGTATAACTTGGCTACATTATGGATGAAATATGGGAAAATCCAACCACCATTTGTAACATTATTTCTGTGGGAAAAAGCATTTGAGATCCTGAGTAATTGACTTTCACAAATGGAAACCTGGAACCTGATCCATTCACAAGCAGAGGCCTGCGCCCACTCCTTTTGTAAGCCACAGCTACCGGCGAACTTCAGCTACTCCGTCAGCCTTGCTGAATGACGCTGAATTAAACAGGAGTTGAATGCTCCTTTAGAGTAAGGTGACATCTCTCGGCGCTAGGGACATTTCCTCATCCCACTTTGTCACGCCGGCTTCTGAGGAATCTCAAATCGACGACCAGCTTATACTAAAAAGTAACCAACGGTGTGCTCTCCATCTCCTCTTGGTTTGGAAGATCAAATCAAAGAACTAGACTAGAAGGTAACGTAGTATCTATGGAGAAAGGTAAGCAGGTGGTAGGAGCAGTCCTCCCGTGAAGGCTGGGTGTGGTTTGCTACGGATAAAAACCCTAGCTGGCTGGCGACAGGAGCGGGTGGCACCAGGGAAGGAGCAAGGGCCTCAGAGCCTACAAGCCCCTCTGAGCAGGGGCCGGGGCCTCTTCTTTCTTTTCTTGCTTCCTTTTTCGGTCACTGAATTTCCTACTTCTGTTTCTTTTTCTCCTGTCTCTTCCCACTTCCTTCTTTTCCTTGTGTCCTTCCTAACTTCTCTTCCGGTTTCCGCCTCCCTCCTTCCTTCTTCGGTTGTCCCTTGTTTTCATCTGGCACTTGTCCCATTTCCTCTCTCTTACAGGTGCCTCGCAGACACCCCCTCCCCGCCTCGGATTCCATCCGAGACACATCTCAAGCACGTCACCTGCTGCCAGCTGTGGAGAAGGACAAGCAAAGCAGAGCATCACGGCGGCTGATGTCCAGAGCTGCGGTGACTCGGCTGTGTCACCGGAGACCAGAGAGACGGAAAAGGCAATCTCTGCCAGAGCGAGCGGAACTGTCTCTTGTCTCGCCCACGATTCGCAAACGTTGAGCTTTGCCCACGTTTCGCACGTCCATGTGTGTGCCTTTCCTCCCTTTATTTCCTCAAAACCCTTCATTATTAGCTTACCCTGAGCTCCGACTGTAACCCATCTCCTTGGTTTTCCATTCAGTGACATGCAAGGCCATACCCATGGGCATCTCTCACAAAAGCGCCAGGGACTGGGGCGCCTGGTGGATCAGTCGGTGGAGCGTCCAGCTCAGGCTCAGGTCATGATCTCATTGTGGGTTCGAGCCCCACGTCAGGCTCTGTGCTGACAGTGCAGGGCCTGGGGCCTGTTTCAGATTCTGTGTCTCCCTCTCTCTCTGCCCCTCCCCTACTTGCACTGTGTCTGTCTGTCTGTCTCTCTCTCTCTCTCTTTCTCAAAAATAAACATTAAAAAAATTAAAAAATAAAAAACAGTGGCACCCTGGACCAAAGGCCTGCTTTTCGAAATATACTTACAACTACAAACAGCAACCCTTCAATTCATGTAAAATTTGGGACCCTGCTAATGGTGTATGGTGAACTCTAATTTCAATCATTTATCTGAAAATTGTGTAATGATTGCTTTTACTAAGAAATGCTTATAATTCATCGCTGTCAAGGTTCCTATTCCTATTAACACAATTTAGAACAATGCATCTTCTGATCTTAGGTATCAGAAAAAAAACACATATTCACACTTAGAATATTCCAAACTTTATGAAATTCTTGCTTCGCAACGTTTTTCATTAATGACCTCTTTCAGCATGAATTTTTATTTTATGTTTCTTTTATTTGTTCATTTATTTGGCCAAATGGCATTTGTTAGACAGCAGAGTTGCTCAGACTTTATGTGGTGTATGCTGATAGAAATTTAGGTTATTATAAGGACTCGAGACATAATCAAATGAAGTCAAAATTGCTAACAAGAGGTAAATGATATATGTTTTATTATTTCTTTTTCTTTTGAGAGAAAGAGATTTTATTTTTATTTTTATATTTTTATTTTTTATTTTCTTATTTTATTTACTTTCATTTTTATTTTGAGAGAGCACAACTGAGGGAGGAACAGAGAAAGACAGGGAGAGTGAGAATCCCAAGCAGGCTCCACGCCATCAGTGCAGAGTCCGATATGGGGCTCAAACTCATGAACCGAGAGATCATGACCTGAGCCAAAACAAAGAGTTGGACACAGCCGACTGAGCCACCCAGGCACCCCGATTTATGTTTAAACAGAAGACAGAAAGCTACTTTAACAGATGTGTGTGTGTGTGTGTACTGTGCACTTGTGAAGCCAACTGCTACTATAGAAATAAAAAGTACTGATTTCCATTATACGGCAGTGTTATGAATTTTTAGTTCTTGGTTATTCCTCAGAAAAGTGGAGAACAGTTCAAAAAGTGCTCTTGCTTCTACGCATTGGACAGGTTTCCACACTTCGTGGAGCTCCTTTGGCCAAAGAAGATCACGAGAAGTATTCTGGAGCAGAGCTACTCGAAGTGAAGTCCACAGCTGTCGGCACCGACGTCAACCAAGAATTTGTTAGAGATGCAGGTTCTTGGATTTGTCCCATACCTTCCAAATCAGAAACAGTGCACGTGGGGCCAGAAACAGGTATGGCAGAACCTTGGTTTGAGAGCACAACTCCTTCCGGAAACATGTTTGCCATTCCAAAGCACTCTACATCAAAGTGAATTTCAAGAACCATCGGCTCAGTTGGGATCATGTGATGTTGGGCGGCACATACAATTGTACTGCAAGACATCGCTCGTTTACCAAGCAAAAATTACAAATGTCTGCTCGTTTTGCGGGACACTCACAAAACAAATTACTTGCAAGCCAAGGTTTGGCTGTATTTTAATTCTGACACTCCGAAGCCCACCGAAGCTTGGGGACTGCTCTGTACTCCCAGACCTTCCCTTCAGCGTTTATGAGGCGCCTCCTAAAATCCATATGCTCTCCCAGGGTAACCCGTTTAAACTTCTAATCCCAAATCACACGGATTCTTTTGTTGCTCCGCGGAGACTCGGGAGAAATTACCATTCCACTCTGTCTCTGAAGGAAAATAACCTATAGAGGTGAAACACCTAATACAGATACAAGAAAGGTTTTAAAAAATATATTCATTGTATTTTTCTTAACAGCAACAGAAATGATTTAGTGATTGGAGAAAAGAACAGTTAAAAATACCTTTTTGATAAAGAGGGCTGTTTGGAATTCCCCAGGGTAACTGGTTAAAAATGTTGAGGGAGGTATTTTAATACAGATATCCAAGAATCATAAAAACTTGGACAGCTTGAACAAAGAGCAAAATATTTTTGGTAAGTAATATTTTTGAAACATTTAAAAATTTCAGCGTTATTTTTAGATTCCTAGGGCTGGGAAAATCTTTTATATAATGTAGCAAAAATAACGGAGTGAAAATATAAAAAGATGGCCAATACAATAACAACTCCACCAGCTACAAGGCACAGGTGAACTAAAAGATAACAGATACAGACAGAGGTTTTAAAATTTGGTGGGGGCGGGGGTGGATTAAGAAAACAACCACGAAACAACTTTTTGCTGACCCCAAGCACGTATGTATACATGTGTTTGTTGTTCCCTTAATAGAAAAGGCAAATGCATGTGCGTGAAGTCTTTGCTTATATCCCCTCTATACCCCGATCCCCTGTTCCTTGCTCTAATCAGGGCCACTTAGCCACCAGGTTCCGGTCTGAGGGTCTTTCCTTCTGACCCCTCTGCTGTTTCTGTGAAAGCCCAAGCTGCTTCTAATTCCCGCCTTTGCCCTCTCCTGGTCCATGCAGCAGATTTCGGGAATGTGTGGGAGTCCATGGGAGACTTCACTAGATAAAAGTTGGTCTTTGGAAACTGCTTAGTCATGCTGGGGATGGGGACCCAAAAACCTGGAAAAGAAGCCAGGCAAGAGAAGAATCCTGAAGCTGCTGTAGCACCGCGGCCAGCAGAACCTCCAAGAGGATGCTGTTCGATTTCAGGCTTCAGAAATTACTAATCCGCCTCTGCCCCCCCTTTCTTCCTCCCTCCCTCCTCCATCCTCCCTCCCTCCCTCCTCCCTCCCTTCTTTCCATCCTTCCTTTCTTCCTCCTCCCTCCTCCTCCTTTCCTCCTTCCTTCCCTCCCTCCCTCTCTCCTTCCTTCCTCCCTTCTTTCCTTCCTCCCATCATTCACAGGTGATACACATTTATTTAGTGTCTGCTATATCCCAGATACAGTGTCTTTCCTCAGAAATCTTCCATTCCAGAGGGAGGAGAAAATTCATTTCAGACAACCGTGGGAGCACATAACTTAGAGAGGCAGGAGAAGAAACACCCCAAAGGAAGTGACGTTTTAGTTGAGATCTGAAGGGTGGGAGGAGGGGCCACCCCAGGTAAGATGATGAGGGTGTGTGTATGTGTGTATGAGGTGGGGCAGCGAGGGGTGTGTTACAGGCTGAAGGACCAGCACGCGAGGAGGACCAGAGGCGACAGAGGAGATCTGAAGGGTCAGATTAAAGTGTGACTTTAGGGGCACCTGGGTGGCTTAGTCTGTTAAGCTTCAGACTCTTGATTTTGGCTCAGGTCATCGTCTCATGGTGTAGTGAGTTTGAGCCCCGCATAAGGCTCTGTCAGAGCCTGCTTGGGATTCCCTCTCTGTCTCCCTCTCTCTGCCCCTTCCCCTCTTTCTCTCTCTCTCAAAATAAATAAATAAACATTTTTTTAAGTGTGACTTTATCTCAAGGACACCCTGATGCAATGGGGAGAGGGGTGACACAGTTGTTTGGGGCACAGTTTGTTAAATATTTTGTACATGTAAGCAAGAGCGGAAGCGTAGAGATGGGTTTCCAGGCTGCTGGGAGGATGCAGAGTCACTGAGAAGAAGGCAGAAGAAAGGACTGGTGGGGAAAGGCCCCTGGAGGGCGCTGGGCAGAACCGGGTCCTGATTCCCGCCCTCCATCTGAATGACCTCTGACCCCTCTCAGCGGAAACCGCAGGGTGAAGTGTTTGAAGAGTCGGAAGCCAACTACACTTCAGTACTCTCTTCCTTTTAGAAACCCAGGAAAAAGCCGAGAATGCTTTTACACGAATGTTTTGGGTGAAGAGGGAGAGGCCGGGGTGCTCATGCTTAGTGGCGTGGACGGTGAGCAGGTACCAAGCTCTTTTCCTTCCAGGCATGACGCAGGTTCGAATCTCAGGTCTACCATTCATGTGCTGGGTGACCGCAGGCACACAGCCTCTCCGGACCTGTGTCTCTTCACCCAAAACTGGAGATAACACTACTACTACTGTCTACCTCAGAGTTGCATTAGGAAGACTACGAGTTCATTCATAACACGCTTGGAACAGTGCCTGGCACACAGCAAACTCTCGAACTTGGCTCTCTTTACTGGCCTCTCGGAAACTAAGAAAACTGATCCTCGGATGTTGAGTTAGATACCCCAAGTCAACAATGAGCAGGTGACCAAGCTGGGACTGGGCTCCCCATCATTTCCGAAGCTGAGGCGATTTCTCTTCAGTGTGGGCTTCAGCGCTGGATGGACTTCTACCACCCAGAAGGAGCGTGAAAACAATGGTTAAAAATGTGGTGTTCTGTATGTAAGGTCAGGGGGTCCATCCTCGTGCGGCTCTGGGAAAGTCACATGACCTGTCCGAGCCTCAGTATCGTCATCTGTAAGATGGGACAGTATCTGTACATTCCCAAGGAGAAGGAAAGGAAGTCACACACAATAAAGTTGCGAGCGCTCTGCACCTAGTTAGCACGGAATAAACGCACACTAGTCCTGACCCCCAGCAGGCTGCTGGGGCACTCGGAACCCAGGCGTGTTGGCACAGGCCACCAGGAGAATGCTGTTTAGCTTCTTCCAGATCGTGACTGTGCGTCAGGTCAGGGGCCAGTGAGAGCCCGTACAGAACGAGACCCCCCATTCGGCGGTAGAAACGACAGAGCCGCAGAAGCCAGAGCCGCATTCTCTCTCCCCCTCTGAGCGAGGCGTGGCATTCACTGCAATCACCTGCTTTGGGCTTCCTCTACTTCTCATACACTAGTTAACCCTGACTAGTGACTCGCTTATCCTCAGCCAGATCGAGTCTCCCGCTGATCGAAACTGCCCATCCCACGGCTCTCAATTTTACCTAAATTTTGACCCTTGAAATATATTCACACAGCTCAAGTTTACGAAAACGTCCTGAAAAGCTGGTCTTTTTCACCTTCTTTAATATGACACACTTCTGGGGGAGGGAGGATTGGAAATGTGAATCGGTCATGGTCACCCGGTGAACGCCACCGCACGGACTTTCAGTCACGGACCTCCTGTGAATCCGGGTAACAATTCCTGTGTTGCTGCTGTTGCTTGACCCTCTGGAAAAAATACACATATTTTCAAAGAATTTCAAAATTGGTCTAGAGAAGAGAGCCAAACCGTTTCAAAACTTCAAGCGCACACCAGACACATTTGCATCCTTATCTGTTAACTCTATTTTAAGGGACCCAATGGATATCCATCCACTTTGATGACGTAAGTCTTTTGTTAATATTTCATGTCACAAAGTGTTTACTGCAGAAATACTTATTCAAGGGCCTGATTATATCTGCTAGAGCACCTTGTTAAGAAGAGGTGTTCAGTAAATACTTGTTGGTGATTATCATCACAACTGATGACAACCGTGACCTTTCTATAGTTCCTCCTGGGTATTATGTTTCAAAAGCACCCATTAAGCCACACTGATGGTCTGAAGGCAGGCTGACACCAGCCAGTTCAAGAAAGAGTTCTTAATTCCTTATTTTCAGAAAACCATACTTTTGGACATCTTGTTTTACTTTTCTTTAACCTGACAACTTAAAAACATTTTCTTTTGTTTGTTTGTTTGTTTGTTTATTTTTGAGAGAGAGAGATGAAGACAGAGTACAAGCCGGGGAGGGGCAGACAGAGAGGGAGACACAGAATCCGAAGCAGGCTCCAGGCTGTGAGCCGTCAGCACAGAGCCCGACGCGGGGCTTGAACCCATGAACTGAGAGATCCTGACCTGAGCCCAAGTCCGACACTTAACCAACTGGGGCACCCACACACCCTTCTTTAACCTGACAACTTAATCACACGGTGTTCCTTTTGTGGAGCTAGGTTACATTTCTGTAGGTCTCAATTAGATGGCAAATATTCCAGAAGACTCCCCTAGAATATCCATTCTTATTTTGTTAAGTTCCTTATACAATGTTTCAGGGTACGGAATCCTATTTCCCCGAGCAACGAGCAACGCAGTAAGTCAGTGAACACATCTGCTGGCCAGAAAACAAGAAAGCCTGCCAATGATGTAGAGTTATGAATATTTTTTACCAGTTCCTGGCTTCCTTGCACTAATTCTAACTTTTTGAAAAAAGGCAAGTTTTTTTTTCTTTATAGAGAAGAGTGCAGATTTGTTATTTATTACTGTATTCAGTAACTTAAATCCTTTATGCATAAATGAGAAAACACTGGGTAAATTCTTGTTTTAAGCTACATGAAAGCCAGTGACTAGAGGCTTGTGTTTATGATAAAGAAAGCTTTATGTTGGAAGCAATTTTTACTTTCACGCTAAGTAATCTCTACTTGTCCACATATCAAGAAATAAAATTACCTTTTCTTTCTTTCTTTCTTTTTTTCAAGACAAGGCTAGCAAACTTCAAATGTATCTTGCAAGCTCTCTGCGGTAATTACTCAGATATTTCTTCCCCATTAATTTGATAATTCGCAGGATATTAATAAAGACAATTTAGTTCAGAACTGATACAGTCATGTCCCAGAAACCTATTTACTGCCATGTTCTGTAACCTTCAGTAATGTGTGTCTGGAGAAATTTTAGGAGTCACGGGAACACCAGACCTCAAAACCAGACTATGTTGATACCCCGAAAACTCAGTGAGCAAGTAAATGCTGTCACTCGAAAACTATGCAGGTTGACTCGAAGGCTGACATGAGGTCAGGCTGCAGTTGAACTTTTTACCAGTCTTCCCAAGTAACTCAGAGTAAGAATAGCGAAATGAGTTGAGAATTTATAGATGATTACACTTCAGATAAGAAGTCCTTTAACAGACACACGCAATCATACGTCTGTCCGACTGTCTCCGGTCACGCATTCTTAGGCAATCCCAGAAACTGAAGTGCGGGCGGCAAACATCTCGTGCAAGGTGGCCATGCCCTGGCACGGGACAGGAGCGGAGAAGGACTAGGAGCTTCCACAGGTCCCTGGGAACCGCGTCACCTCTCTTCGCCTCTAAAACCTAAAGAATAGATCGATCTTTTCAAGGATCTTTGACCTCTTCTCAAATCCAGACATAGATGCAATTATTATTATTGTTATCATTATCAATTTATTATTACGAAAAGTCACGAAGAGTCACGGACCTGTTACTATGTGCCTGGCGCTATGTCAAATGCATTACAAGCAGGAAATCATGCAATCCTCACCACCACCTGTGGCTGGTCTTTGTCCCATTTTACAGATGAGAAGACCTGAACAGCTTGCTCGAGATTACGCACCAAGCTGGCGAGTATCAGAACGTGGCCCTGGATGACCTAATTCTTAGAGCCTGTACCGTTCCCTGATAAGCAGTTAAGTAAATTTAGTGGGGACGAGGGTGAAGCGAAAACAGCTCCTTGCCCTGTAAGACACTTGTCGTGAGGTGGCATCGCCTAGATGATTCTGGGCCATCTGGTTTAATGTTTAAGAGCCAAGGATTTGGTGCCGGACAGACCTGAGTTTGAGTCCTACCTCTGTCAGTCAGTATCGGTATAATAACGAGATAGGTTCGGGGTTTGTTTGTTTCTTGTTAAGTTCACTGTGCATCCATTTCTTTCCATATGGAAGTAATGTAAAAATAGTATCCATTGGGGGCTCCTGGGAGTCTCACCCAGTTAAGCGTCCGACTTTGTCTCAGGTCACGATCTCACGATGCATGGGTTCAAGTCCTGTGTCCGGCTCTCTGCTGACAGCTCGGAGCCTGGAGCCTGCTTCAGATTCTGTGTCTCCCTCTCTCTCTGCCCCTCCCCCTGCTTGTGTGCTTTGTCTCAAAAATAAACATTAAAAAAAATTTTTTTAAATAGTGTTGGCTGCTTGGGCGTTTTGCAACGGTTAAATGAGATAATGTATTTAAATTGCTTGTATCCACGCCTATAGTACATACTAACTGCTCAATAAATGCTTGTAAATATTTTTTTAAGAATACTGAAATAACCATAATAATACCCTGCTGTTAGGAATCACAGAAGGAAAAGGCAACTTGAGCGGACGTGAGGGTTTGGAAGGACGAAGACAGATGTCCAGCGTGAACCTGGTGCCAATGTTGTCCAGGACTCGTGCTGATACCACTGCGCTACTGCATGTAATGCGTGTTTGGTAAATAAAATACTACTTGATCTTAGCTTTCAGATAGTTCATTTAAATAAGTGTTTTGTTTTGTTTTTCTGTAAACCCTTTGAAGATGTAGTTTTTAAAATATCATATTCCAGGAGCACTCAGGTGGCTCAGTTGGTTGAGCATCTGCCTCTTGATTTCTGCTCAGGTCATGATCCCAAGGTTGTGAGATCGAGTCCCATGTCAGGCTCTGCACTGAGCATGGACCCTGTTTGGGATTCTCTCTCCCACTCTCTCTGCCCCTCCCCACTCACTCATGCACTCTCTCTTTCTCTCTAAAAAATTTATTTAAAAAAATGTTATATTCCATTGATTCAGATGCTAAATATGTGTTGTATACACATGGCCTTGCACACATCCTGGCCCAGGGGTAGTCCTCAGAAAATGTTACAACCCATGTTCCTGATAGCAGCATCAGTTGATTCTTTTTGTATTATTGTTATCGTGTTCTATCTGTATTTCCTTTGCTGTCCTGAGGCGCTAAAATGAGAGCCACACAACTGCCTAGGGAAGGAAATCCTTGGCCCTGAGAAGACTGTAGAATCGATTTCAAGGGCAAGGAGTTTTGTTTTATTTCTCACCATCTAGAGACCTGAGTCATGTCAAACTGCAGAAAGAGGCTCCTTCCAGATTTACAGGAGGGTAACAGAAAGAGTGAGTGACCGCACTGAGTCGAGGTGACTCTCTCAGGGTGAGAGACGTGGGTTTTTTAGTATTGACTCCAAAGCTTCTTTCAGTGACATAGAAAAAACACAGCTGTCACTGGCCTCAAGACTGACAAGCAAAGCTGAGATCCTCTTTTTCCAGCTTAGTTTATCTCCAGATAAAGCAGCACGTGATGGCGGGGGGCAGGGGGATGGGAAGGAAGGTGGTAACTGGACAGTCGGGCACCTGGCGGCCACACGGAACTACTGAGTCCCTACAACAAGGAAGTGAAGGTGACATGTGCTTTAAGTACGGAACACACCCCTGATCACAAGGCCTGGCTACGAAAACAGAATTCAGGGGCACCTGGGGGACTCCGTCGGTTAAGCATCCGCCTTCGGCTCACGTCATGAACTCCCAGTTCCTGAGTTCCAACCCCGCATCAGGCTCTGTGCTGACAGCTCAGAGCCTGGAGCCTGCTTCGGAGTCTGTGTCTCCCTCTCTCTCTGCCCCTCCCCTGCTCACACTCTGTCTGTTTCTCTCTCTCTCACAAATAAATAAACATTAAAAAAATGTTTTAAAAAATTCAATCTCATGGGAGTTTTCCAACACACACTGTGGCTGACTAGCATTTCCACAGCATGTTTTCAATTATGATGTGATTACTTTCCCCAGAGTCCAAAGACACAAGCCATTTTGTCAACCCTCTGGACAGCAACACGGACGGTGAACAGTGTGCTTCCTACGTGGGAGGCAGGGTGCAAAGTGTGTTTCACCCACTATCTCACTTAATCTCACCCCGCACAAAAGTCACACTATCATCAATTCCATATTAAACAAGAGCTAACTGAGTTTCGAAGATGTAACTAACTAGTTTAAGATTACGCAGCTGAGGCTGGATTCTGTAAAGAGGTCCCTTTGACTACAAAGTCCACGCTGATAACATCTAATCTCAGTACTGTCCCAACGAATCCTTTGTCAGGAAGAACAGAGTTATACCACATGCAGGAAAAAGTAAATGAAATGGTTTTAAAATCCCTCTTAGTTCTTCTGAAGCATCTGACTTTAGCTGCTTCCCAGAAACTGAAAACAAGGAGAAATGTTTTCTTCTGTTACTCAGAATAACAAAAACAAAAACAAACAATAAAAAAAAAAAAAACACAAAAAAACTTAGGTCAAAGGATCCCTACAGGTAATTAAAATCCCATTATATCCGATTTATTGTTAAACTAGTAACAACTTGCTAGAAGGAAAGACCAATTTCTAAGTGTTTAAGGATGGAAAGAGGAGTCATAAAATACATTCTGCCTTTTCTTTTTTTCTGAAGCAGTTTACATTTCTTTGCTAGAAGACCAACTTTCCTTTTTCAGCTGGGCAAAATGTCCAAAGCCATGGTTATTTGATTATTGGTTCCATTTTATGAGTGGGTAGTGGTTAGGCAGACAGTCAACACGTTTTGGTAGGCAGATGCCTGAAAGATAAATCCTAGACTCCTACCTGAACACTACCCTCAGCTCGAAGCTTGTAAAAGATGGGTGAATAAGGAACCCCCCTTCTATTTACAGTTTGCCGTGCCTAAAATAGTGGCAGGAAATTGATGACAGTCCACGGACGCTGAAAGAAGGAAAAATAACAATGGCACTACAAATCCAACAGTGGCACGAAGCAGGAGAAATTGTTAACTAGGTCGAAGAATTATGTGCTTGGTTCCTTTCTTCTGGGGATATATAAATAGTTCAAATATGTCATTCCATTTGTCTATATACTCTCTCCCTGGAGGGATGGAGCTCGGTAGTGATTCCCATTCAGTAAAAGAGAAAATGGAAGCAGAAATAAGTACATTAACTTGGCCCAAGCCGTTTAATTAGTTTGCAATAGCTGTTCAAATTCTCAAAATCTCCTTCCAGGGAGCAGGTGGGAAGCCAAGGGGATGTTGGGCAGTCGAGAAAGCTATTGCAGAAGAGAATTCAGAATTTACAGCAATTTGGTAGAAGCCAGTTTTAAGACTGTGTACTTGAACAAAATTGTCACGAGTTTGCATGATGGGTGCTTAGAAAAGAAATGACAAAGATCATATTTTAGCTGGCCAGCAGTTGTACGTGGAGTGTTATTACAGCAAGTACTTAACTGCCGTGGAAAATATCTTGACTTAGACAAAATGAAAGCAAATCAGCAACGTAGGACTTCTGTCAGTAAAGCAAACAAGACATTTAAGCTCAGATTCTAAGCAATTTGTCGGGGCGGCCTCTAATTTAAAATATGCTAACTCAAGCAGAGAGGAAAAATGTACTACAAAACATTCAAGCCGTGTGGCTTATTTAAACGTAACATACCCAAGCGTTCCCCTCCTCCGAAGAATTTTACAAAGGAAAACTTCTAATGAAAGTGATGTTTAAATCCTCTCTTTTGGTGCCCATGACTCTCCTTTACTGGAATTTTCCCTGGTGCCCCACCCTGCATTCCAGTGTTCAACTTTGAACCTTCTACTACTCTAGCCCGCCTTTATCTTTCTTGGGTATCTCTATAGCACTGATGGCCTTTATCATGCATTCATTTTAATTCTTGGCTATTCTTACATAATCTTGAAAACCCATCTTGTAAAATTTGTGATATCATGATGCAAGTCAGTATTGACCATCAACTTGATCCTATGCTGAGGGTTTCACATGTACCATTTCATGTAATCCTCATAATAACCCACTGAGGCAGGCACATTTATCATCTCCGTCTTACATCTTACCTAGAAAAGTTAGAGACTTAATGCAAATTCTTATGAACATCCTATCTTTAGAAGGCTAGACTGGGAAAGGATTGGCTTCCAGGCTAAGGAAAAAAATATGGAAAAAAATTTCCATATTTTTACTGATCGAACAGAGACCTACCGAACGCCTTCCCTGCCCCCGTCTCTGAACAAGAGGCTGAGGATATAGAAGTAAGTACTGCATAATTCTTATCCCCAGAGTGTTCCCAGTCTAATGGAGAACACGGCCAGGCAAACACGCAATTGCAAATACCATATCAAATAATCCACATTACAGAGCATGCGTGAGGTACCAAAGCCGATGGGGGGGACTGGTTACCAAAGAGAAGGACTTGCAGAAGAGGTTTGAGGGGTGGAACGATCACGGGAGAAGAAACAGAATGGCAACTACAAAGAAAGGCTCATGACAGGAAAGAGCCTGTTCACTGGAGAGGCTGGATCAGGGGTGTGAGAGGGACACAGGGACCAGGTCATGAGGACCCTGGCATAACCTGGCCGAAGAATCCCACTTTCTCCTACAGGGAATAAGGAGACACTGATGGATAGTTAAGCCCCAGGGAGCTACTGAGAAGCAGGGTGCATGGAGAGGCAACGTTCAGAACAAGAGCCAGCTTTCCCTTGACTTCTCTCACTGTGAGCAAGTCATCACTCACCCGTCCGATCCTTGAAGTCTGCCCCCCTTTCCCCCGGCGTCCTCAACACGATGGCAGCTCTTTTATTCTCCTACTTCTGAATATTAGTTCCTGTTCCCTCTTTCGACTACTTTAACTTGTCACCAGCTCATTCTGTTTAGGATTTGTTATGCTTGCCCAATGTCATTCACACATATTGAGGGCCAAGGCTGTCCGGGTGTGTGGCTGGAAAAGTGAAGTGAACAGAGATGAACGGGACACAGCCCCTGCCCTTCTGATAATAATGGAGAGTCACTCTTGTATTTTCAAATCAGGTATTGGTGAGTTGTTTACATTTTTCTGTCTTGAATAGTAAATTATTTCATGCACATGTGAGTCTCAACTAACTTTTAAAACATTTGTGGCATGCCGGTCATGTTAGGAGGAGGAGTTATTATAAAAATTCGCACACACACACACATTAGTAGTTGGGTGTACAGTTGAGGCTCAAACAAAAAGAAAGTTAATTGAATGTGAATCTGAAGTCTAGTTTTCTGGTAAATTTCAATCTCACTGATACCGGCAGAACCGGGGGTAGTAGGGAGAAATTATCTTCTCCAGGGAAAGAGGTCTTTCCACACCCAATAAATTACATCCCACAGACAGACACCTACCAGCTGACCCTGGCCACCGAAAGCCCTGGTTCCTTCCACCTGGGGCTGAAGATTGCGTGTGGGAAGATTTCTCAGCTGTCAGATAAAGCAGGAGTACATTAAAAGTACCCAGCTCAAGAGACGTTTGACTACCCACTCAATTTTATACTATTTCCCAAGAATAAAAGAAAGAAATAAAACTCATGTCATGAGTTGCTGACTGCTGCTTCAAGCTTTCTGTAAAAGGCCTCCAAAAGGAATTTTGAAAAGTATTAATATTTGAAACAAGAGTGTCCGGAATTCTAAGGCATCGATAATGATCCTGGTATCACAATTCGTTTTTGTCCAACTTCGTCTCTGGAGACGACCACACATTCCATACGTGATCTAACGACTCTTTGCTCTTCAAGTAATAAAGCGGAATCTCTTTGTCAGCTGTAAGAACATAAACACAATTTCCATTGGATTCGTCATAATTTTTTTTCTAGTATTATTCTCAGACATAAGCTCTCAGACTCTCTGCATATACTTAACCCAAAGGGCCATCTAAATAAGGTTCCTAAGGATATTCTATTTTGTATTTTAAAATGAGGCGAACTTCAAAGTTCATTGAACACACAGACAAGGTATTAGGACCCCACTCCTCTGCCAGGCAGATGGTACCTGTTCTGTAGATGCTACTGGTTAGTAGTGTCCTTGATTTTCTTAAGAGTTGATGTCATCTACTCCTGATATGGAAGGCAAACCCAATTACGGCAGATATGGGGGGAAAGACCAAATGTAGTGTGATATGAACTGGCCACAAAACCATGAAGATACAGATCGGGTGATGGCAAACAGGACCCACTCACCTCTCCAGACACTTTTATCATTGTCCCCTCTTGACTTAAATGCTAATGTTCATCAAACTGTAGAGCTCCCGTTCAAATATTTATGCTTAACTATTCTGATACTTAATTCCTTTAATATCACAGGTTCACACACAACTCCCAGGACAGTGGAAACAGTGCTGAAATTTACTTGCAGCTGAAAATCATCTCGGCCATTTACTGCTTGTGTGGTCTCGGGCAAGTTACTTAGACAAACCAAGTGCATTCTCCCACATGGCTGCTGTCAGGATTAAATGAGATGAGCAGTGCCCAGCCCAAGTTCAAGATATAGGAAGGGCTCAACAAAGGGACCATCCTACCGATAACCGGCCAAGTCAGCGATTAAGCTGCCCACCCTCGGGCAAAGACACTATGGTCACATGCTCTCATATTAAGGTCACTTTATTCAATTATAGCCTTTGAAATGAACTTGTTCAAAGTACAGTTGATTTTACCAGAACAAAAACTGGCACTGGCCACACTTGTTTATTTTCCTTATGTGTATGTCCAGTGTTATCAATTACCTCTCGCGTGAGCAATTATGAAACTCACGCATTTGCAGTGCCAAAGTCAAGGACATTAAATTTTATAGTGCGCTACAGTCAGGAACCCACTGGCAGATGGGCAATGACCATTTATTGTAATGTCTCTCATTAAGAATTCTAAAGAAATAACTCACCCAGTTTCTTCCGTTTAAAAAAGTTCTTTAATTTGAACAGTGTTTTGAAAGAACGTGTCAGAATGTTAATGAATGAATACTCATTTCTGATCCTTAATCTGAAGGGTGGTACACAGAGTATCATTTCTAACAGTTCTCTACTGTACTGGTAGTTTGAAAACCATATTCCACACAAGGTAATATTTGCCTGTTCGATTTTTCAAGTAATCATAGTTATTTTAGGAAAATGGCCTGAATAGAAACCAACTCAAGGTCACAAATGTGAGACTGATAGAGATGCACAGACTGAGTTGTAGAACGTGACGGTGGCCTCGGCTACTCTCACACTGATACCTTAAATGGCCATCCCTGAGCCAGTGTAAGGTTTAAGAAAATCCTACAAAGACCACAAAAATACAATCCCCACAAGAAAAGCTGTGGGCAGCTTGGAAATAAAATCTCACCTTTTTACTTCTATGGAATGCTTACTCTTCTTAAGATGATTTTTTGTATTTTTCCCCCAGTTGCCGGTAGGTGACCAAGCTCATCAAGTACCGTACTATCAATATGGAAACCAAGAGGAAGGACGTTTAGCGCTGCGATTCAAACATCTTACAAAAGAGTTGGCCTGATGTCTACTTAGTCACCCGCATAATTGTTACCGTACTGGTTGGTAATTAGGTGTGAATGAGAAGTGTTCATGTAAAGAAGTTTAATGCAACTCTTACTAGTATGGACATTTCTTGGAAGACCTCACAATTCACAAACTGTGTTCACATACGTTATCTCATTTAATTAATTTTTCCCTTTCTTTTTTTACCGGTCAAGGTCAGTACCCAGGTTACCGTGTTCCTTACCCAACAGTTACAAAACTGAATATATGCAATCGGCCCACATTCTACCTAAGTCAGGGGCAAGAACCATTTGCTTCCTTTACTTTCCATCTCAATCTTGAACCTACACAAAAATGAATCCTCCTTTCATGTACTGGAAGGTCCAAGGAACTTGTCCTGGCTCCTGTCCCTGAAAAACCAGGACCCAAACAAGAAGTCTAATGTATGTCTACTCTTTCTTGACTTAGAGCAGGTTGGCCCTCCCCCTCCAAAGTGAGCTTTCTCCGGGAGAATAAAAATGGAAAATGAGTTGCAAAGGACTCTGAACAAGAAGGGAGAGAGGGGGAAGAGAGAGGTGGAGTTGGGTCAGAAAGTTACTCCTAAGGAAAGAGGCCAGATGTATTGAAACCAGAATCTAAGGGCTCCTGGCTGGCTCAGCCAGTGGAGCATGTGACTCTTGATCTTGGGTTTGTGAGTTCAAGCCCCATGCTGGGTATAGAGATTACTTAAAAATAAAATCTTAAAAAAAAAAAAAAAGAAAGAAACCAGAATCCAGTAAGCTGTCCTCTCTTGTAGGGCCAACCTTACACACAGGCTGAGGCCATGGTTCCTTCTCCCAAACATTACTGAGGTTTAGACTTTGCCTAAGACTCCAACAACTAGCGTTTAATCTAGAATACCAGTGATGTGGAAGAATGTTCTATCACTCAAATGCAATCCTACACACACACACCCCTCACAACCACTAAACACACACACACACACACACACACACACACACACACACACACACACCCCACAACTCATTAGGATCTACACCTGCCTCAAAATGTCTTTCTGTATCAATACGGGGTAATGATATCAGCCCATGTCACAAGATTATGACAAACTACACTGAAACATGGTAATTACCAACCGCTAAAGGAATGCTGCTAGATAATATAAATTAAAATTTCACCATATGGCTTTCAGAGAGCTGCTTTCTGAAATAACACAGCAACGTGCCCCATCAAAGAATATGTTGTCAGAGTGGAAACAAAATTGTGTACCCCATTATTTGGGGTCTGGTAGTAGTCTACTGGTGAAAGCTAACCCATCACTCTAAGTCTATAAATAAATTAGGCTACATATTGAAGCACACACACGCACATGCGTCCTTCACCGCTTGGCCTGTTTATGCTTACATACCCCCACACGGTCATAATTCCAATGAGTCCAGAACCAGCCATTTCTGTCGCCCCGCTCCCCCACCCCCTGCCTCTGTGGCATGAAAGTTTACACCTCATCTCAGCATGCACGTCGCTCAGATCGGCGATCTCCACCAAATGGCCATCCCTGCCCACCAGCGCTTCCGGGCCATCCCGACAGTGAGGGGCCGTCGGTCGACACAGGCTATTAGTGGCTCAGTCTTCCCATGTAGACACGGTTTTGCCAGAACCGCAGGCTGCTGTAAAATCATGTTTCCTCAGAGTTCTGTGGCTTTCATTTCCCAGCAACCTCCTTCACCACAGGTGCTGGGGAATGACCATTTCCCAAGTGGGGTAAGGGAATACTGACAGCTGAGCCCTGGAGGTCACCGGGGAGACGGCCACCAGGCACACTGCTCCAGGGAACCCCCGTTTCTGGTGGGCTCCGAGGGTTGGGGCTGTGGGCAGAGGCTCGCCGGCTCACTGGCTTCCTCTCCCAAGAAGAGCAGGCGAGTACAGATGGCGAAATAAACCGATAACGCTAATTTGTTGGTCGAACTTAAATGTGCGATGCTAAGGGTTTCTGAAACTTATGCTGAAGCAGCCATTCATAGTGATTCGTGGACATTGGGGGTACAGGGCCTTGAACCCCAAAATCCCATGCCCTCCCCACACAAACTAATAGGCCCCCCGATCAGAGGAGAGTAAGGAGGAAAACAAGATAATATTAATATCGGTGACTGCTTATGGAGCACTAGGCCCATGTGCTTTGCATGAAATAGGGACTCAATCACCTCAGCGTTTCTGCGAGGTAGGCAGCAGTACTGATGTCACTGCGCACAGGACACCAAAGCACAGAGACCTTAAGAACCTCCCACGAGATCGCCAGAGTGAAGCACTTCAGTGGGCGGCTCCTGCCCAGTGTCCCTGCCACCGCAGCGACTCCCCAAACCCACAGGCAATCTACAGAAACCCATGCGACGAAACTAAAAAGGAAAAAAAAATAATAAAAGGTAACGACACAGGAGAAAGAAATTCATTTCAACGAGGGGGATGCAGGCAGCTCCGTGGATACGTCAGCACATAAATATATAACAGACCCTAGGTGCTTGAATCCTCAGCGGTTAATCATTCCCATTTTCTTATTTGTGTTGTGAATGACTTTTCTTTGATTTAAAAGGGAAATAAACTAAAAGGTGCAGATAGCAGATATAACCCACGTCTGCATTTACTGAGCGCTTGCATTTTGACAGCTACAAAATTACTGGAACAAAAATAAGACACAATAGACTTTCTCTCTCACTGAGTCTCTTCTTTCCTTGGGACTGCATTAATGCTATTAATACACAGAAAATTGAAGTTCTTAAAAATTAGGTAGAGTTCCTCAAAATACAGCATGGCTTTCTAAGAGGCAAATAGAGATTGTACAGAACACACTCCAGTCTCTGGCAGTGTATGCCCATAGGTCTCTACGTATTTAAGTAACAGGGAAGTAAAGCTAGAGACAGGCTCAAAATGAAACATGAACCTGACGAAAACATCAGACGCTCGTGGAATATTTAAGCGCTAGTCTATTAAAAAGAAGGTCATGGGTTGCACGTTGCCTTCCCAACTTTTACCGCTGTGTCCATTATTATGGGAAAGAGCCAGTCCCCAGTGCGGTTAGGAGCGCAGGCTGTGGAGTGGACCAACGGGGGGTCAAACCTGGTGTATTACTATGTTATCCTTATTATTAGCAAGTGTCACATCTTCATGGGGACTGCGAGTTTGTTGCGATGTGCCTGTTTTCAGAATCCTGGAGAAACAGCAAGCCTCCTGCTACCACTTCTGGCAAGTAAAAGGGAGCCCAGGCGAGCAAAGGCAGCAGAGCCCTGGGTTGGGCGGGGATCAGGCAGAGGAGGGGAGGGAAGAAGGGGTCGGGGGGAGGAGGGGCAGAAGTCTCCATACCCCGATGGGTCCCTGTGACCTTTCTAAATTGAAATCTCTTCATCTGGAAAGATGGAGATCCTGCCAACTTCTTCAGAGGCCTTTAGATCACACAACATTTGGCGATGGTTATGAATGAACGCTTTGTGAAACGTTCTGTAAGCTTCTTTCACACTTTTTGCTGCTACTGTCTTTAACGGCATCGGTGGGTCCTGAATCCCACCTCCCAAGAGAAGGAAGATGAGGCCGATCCTTCTTTACCAGACTTTATATGTGGAGAGGAAAGCATGAACTTCTTTCCTAGACTGTATAATTCACACATAGACTTCGGAAATATACTAAGGGGTAGGGGACAGTCTATCAGCAACCCTCAAAAAAATTAAATAGATAAAAAGGCTTTAGAGTATGTCAATTTACTCGGCTCCGACATTCATATAACATCTCTGAAAGCCTCCAAGTCCTGCACAGGGGAACCCCAAGACCATACTGGGCAAAAGCTGGGCTTTGTATGGGGCATCAAGGAGGGGAAAATGCACTGTAGAGTCAAAGATAATTTGCAAGCCCAAATCTCTTGCTGGGTTCTAAGAGTATGCGACTTGCCACTATTCCCTGATTAAAGTTTTTTAAAATGCCAAAACACCAGCAAACTATAAAAATTGAGTGCAAAGGGCCTCTTATGTCTATGGTATATCCTTTGAGCCTCTCCAGGGTGGGGTAGGGAAGTGGAACCACCTATCCATCCACATAGACCGAACTTGGTTTCTGTCTAGGCTCTGTCACTAACTTACTGCGAGCCAGCCACTACACTATCCTTGCATTGATGTTGTCATCAGCAAAATAAGGGTCATGATGTCTACTTTCTTTCCAGAGCTGTGGAGAGAATCTGACGGCCATAAGGGACCCAGAATGCTTAGTCCAGTTCCACCTGGGGAGGCTCCCAGAGGTGAAGGCCCGTGTGGCACCCACAGCTGCAGAAACATCAGAGAACCAGCCAGAAACCGAACACATCCAACCTCCTGTTCTTCTGCAGCATCTGAGGGTCATTCTGGTTCCCAAAGCCCTGCATATCAGGGACGTGACATTAATTCCCAATATCCGTTCTTAGCAAATAAAATTCTCTCAGAAGGAAATGATACTTTTTGATCCAGAAAAGCATGAAACAATGCAAAACGCTACACCTCACACAGAGTCACAAGAGCTACCATTAGCTCCCCCGAGGGCTGGAGTGAGAAAAAAGTGGTCCTATTCGGCATGTGTGTGGATCTGAGGAAGATGGTGAAGTCGGCACGGCCTTCTGAGCACACGCAGTGCTCCATACACAGAACATTCCCTTCGTGTTGCTCTCGAGGCCAAGTGGATGGCTTTCACCAGTGACTGGTCTAGAAACCCTTTTTTTTTTTTTTTTTTTTAAGTTTAGCTTTTTTTTTTCCTGGCAAAAATAAAGTAAAATAATAAAATAAATAGATTTACCCGCCTATGAAGGGGTCTTCTGTAAATCAGCCCTTGAACTAACGCATTCATCGGGCGCTCCCACTAGCTCCTTGGTTCAGCAAGCCAACACGAGGAAAGTCAGTAAGCAAGAGTACGAAATGGTACCGGAAACTTGAGAGCAATCCTGAAAATGTAAAAGGCATGACAGGAAGCTTACCTACCCGACGAAGTTAATGATTTATTTCTAAAATGAAATCCTTGGGTGGTGAAAGTCGCTTTGTATTATTTTTTTCATGTTTTTATTTTTTTTATTTTTGAGAGAGACAGACCACAAGCAGGGGAGGGGAAGAAAGGAAGGGAGACACAGAATCCGAAGCAGGCTCCAGGCCCCGAGCTGTCAGCACAGAGCCCCATGCGGGGCTTGAACTCACAAACCATGACATCATGATCTGAGCCTCCCAGGTGCTCCCAGTCACTGTGTGCTTCGAAACTCAACTGTGGGCAGAGGTCGGACAGTCATCTGCTAGCTGTCCCCCTCCTTGGAAGGGCTGCCTCTCCAGTGCACCCGCTGGACGCAAGTTCCACCCTACGTCTTCCTGAAGCTTCAGTTCTTAGATAAGCTCTGGAAAACAGAAGCTGCCCAACTGCCGACTGAGCAATTGATCAAAGCTGAACACGCACATGACGCACAAGGCATTCCATTTTCTCTAAGCACACGGAGACCCGCCATCGGCTAGCCTTGAAGCCCTGGCTCCGCCCCTCTATCACTTAGCAATGTGACCGAGGCAGTGACGCCCTTTTCATGCCATGTTTTGAGTGTTCTCCATCTTTTTTTTTTTTTTTTTTATGTTTATTTTTGAGAGAGAGAGAGACAGAGCACGAGGCAGGGAGGGGCAGAGAGAGAGGGAGACACAGAATCCGAAGCAGGCTCCAGGCTCTGAGCTGTCAGCACAGAGCCCGACGCGGGGCTCGAAATCGCGAACCCTGAGATCATGACCTGAGCCAAAATCGGACGCTTAACCGACTGAGCCACCCAGGCGCCCCAAGTGTTCTCCATCTTATAAAGTCCGATTCCCGGTGTATCTGTGAAACAGACTTTGCTATCCGATTTAATTACCACCTCAGTCAGGAACATGTTTTTTCCTCGTAGATATTTCTATTCCCTGCCATGTTTTCAGCAACTTGATTGTTGAATATTGTTTCACTATATAATATTCATTCTGTAAGGGTTTCCTATTTCTCTGGATTCATTTTTTTCTAACTTTTTCCCCCCATAATTACACTGATTTATTTTTATCAGTATCTTTCTTTTAACATTTCTCCCCCGAGAAACTTCTGATATGGCCCATGGAAACTCAATTACCATTTTGGATGGTTTCAGATATTTTGGATTTAGTTTGTATTTTAAAATGGACAAATAGTTGGTGAGATCTTGAATAGAAATCGAATTACTAATAATGTTTTATTGGATGTTTCCATTAGAAAAATGCAACAGAAGCAGTATTTTAAATCTGAAACTTCAATATTATGCAGAAATTAAAAATGGATGTATACACTCAATATTTCTACTGAAAAGCAAATAGGATCTGTCATGCCAGGGAGCTGAGAATTATTATACAAATCACATCCTTATGGGCTAAGTGCAACCATCTTTACTTGTCGAGTTAAAGGAGTAAGAAAGCCTGATCATGTTTCCAGCAAGCGGAGATCTGGGCATTTCTCTGCAATAAGGCACGGGTTTTGGCAGATATCACTGACACACCACCCAGGAGGCTGTCTTACAGCGAAGAGTCCCTACGTGATGACTTGTGTTGGCCGTTGATTGCTGTGGAGTCCGGGGGTAAACTCTCGCACGATCTTAAGACTTAAATAAAATGGCAGTGCCAGGCAGACTATCTTAGATTATTAATCTTTGAAGGAATTTTAAAACTACATAGCAGAGGAGACCTAAAATTTAGAAGTGTGGGAGGGAGGAGGATCGGAGAAGATGAAGCTTTCCAAAATTCTAACAATGGACAGAAAGTTGCCTTCTGCTAATGCCTCACCTTTCCGTGCTTTAGAGGACGCCTCTCTTTTGGTATATTGTTGACTCCCCTATATTTGCCAACACGCCAGTCCCAATCGGGTGTCGGCACCCGGTTTAAATGGCATCTATTTTCTGAGGCTTTCTTGATTACTGTATTTCCCTTGGTGGAGTTAATGTCTCCATTCTGGAAAGGTCTAAAATACTTGTTTTGCGAGTGACTCCACCAAGCACAGTCTGCATGACCTCAGGTGAAAAGCTGAGTCTCTCTAGCTTTCAGTTCCCCTAATTTTAAGAGGAGGCTGATAAAAGCACTGACTTAATGGACTTATTATGGGTATTAAATGGGACCATCTTTACGAAAGATGCTAAACCATCAGCTACTGTTTGGAAGAGCCTGCCCATTGTGGGGGCTCTAGAAGGATTTCATAAGTAAACAGTAAAGATACATCTTCGATGTTACTCATCATTGTCTTTATCCTCTCTTCTGGCCTGGAAGCTTTTTGCAGATAAAGACAATGTATGTCTTCAAATCTCCATATTTTTCCAACTATACCTACTTCTTTCTTTCTTCCTTTCTTCTTTTCTTCCTTTCTTCCTTCCTTCCATAGTAGTTATAAATGTCTGAATAAAGAAATTCCTGGGTTTCACTAGGAATTAATCATCAATAAATAAATATTTGCCTCAAATAACCAACAGGGAGAGTGTCTCCCTAAATATGATTTTCTTTTCATGTTTTCCCAGGCAGTTAATTCTTAGATCTCAACTATGTCATTGGTGTGCTTGGTACACATGTGGAGTGGGCACTCCTTAAACGTGTCAAGTGAATAAAATAGAGCGAGTAGACAGACTCTATCTCAAAATACTAAGATAGCGTTAACGTTTTACCTGAAGTAATGCCCAGTTCCTGCAGTATCGCATCTACTACAAACGCTTATCAAGCAGATGGTATTTAAAATTTCAATAAAGTTGTTCGACTCTTTGGAAGGCTGGCATGTGTTTACCATGAGGCCCTAATTTAATTAATTTACCTATTAATCAGGCGCCATTTATGCCCCTAGGAATGCCCAGCGCCATGCAAGTAGCAGAATATATTTCAAAAGAGGCCTAAGACACTGGTTCCAGGGGTGGACAGACTGGATGGGGTGGTAACACTGTGGCTCCAAACTCTGTGGTCAACACCATGGGGAGGTGGCTTGTAAGACGTCAGAGCCTGGAGGCCTGGACTAACTTGGGGATGCCTCAGGAGCAGCTGGCAGAGGGGAGGGGCTGGTGCAGATGACACGCGGGAAGGGACAGCAAGCGACCCACTAATCTTACCACCTTGCCTCTCTCAGTACCTTGCACACACTCATCATACTGGACTGAACCCTGGCAAGACCAGTGTTCACACTTGCAATGCCTGGGACATCAAACTTGCAATGCCCAATGTGGTGGGGGGGGTCTGTGGGGACAGGAACGGTTAGAACAGGACTTCTTACCAAAAAATGGCCCCCACCGCAACCACCCCCTGCCCCCCACCAGCTGCCTGTCTGCAGACTGTCTACTGACCTGCCTCGGGTGGCCGCAGCCCTCCCCCTGGCTGCCCTGACCACACTGTGACCCATCCCCAATCCTCTGGGCTTTTCCAGTTGCACCGGCATGAATTTCTGCTGCTCCGTTGGACTTAAATAATTTGTTTCAGATAAAATATAGCCTAATTCACTGCGTGTTTTCAAGTGGTTTGCTCAAAGCTGCGAGTTTTCAACCCTGATTTTCCTCAGAGGGTTTTGTGTATTTCGGCCCACACTCAGAAACGATGAGGTAAGTCATATTAAACAGAACCAAAAGAAGGCGCCTTTCTTTCAGAATTTTTCCCTCTAATTCCCCCGAACATTTCATTTTGCCACCCTCTCTGCACAGCCTAGCCAGAAACTTGGCCTCCTCTGACTCGTAAACATACCACGCTATTAAAAACACCCTCAAGCCGAAAGTAAGGAAGGGTCAGTGAAATGAACTCAACACGGGGCTTAGGCAGAACACGGTACTTCTTTGACTCGGGGAAGGAAAGGCATGCTGACGAGTTGGGACGGCCAGCGTCTTTGCCAACCTGTTGCTGGGATCTATCAGACAAGAGCATCTCCCGTCAGGTGTCCTAATCTCCCTCCATGTTGCTGTCACTGAAACAGGAGAGCTAGCCACCGTAACAAGGCGTATCCCATTACATTAAAAAAATAATAATAAAAAAAGGAAAGTCAACATTCCACAGAAGGATATGGCACCTTCAGCTGGTCTTGAAAGGAAAGTAAAATTAGAACCTCAGCAGTCCCGAGGTTTTTACGGTGAAAGACAGGCAGAGGCACTATTTTCAGGCTGCCGCTAATTGTGCCTTATTTGGACTGGAACCTTCTGAAAGGAGTCAACACATCACGACTGGGCTTGCTAACAGGGAGGAGACGGCTTCTGGAGGTAATTCTGGGGAGAGCGGCCCTACTTCGTGCCTCCCAGATAACACAGAGCCTCAGTGTCTAACCAATCACGGAACAGAAAGAACTTTGTTTGGAAAAACAAGGCACCTTTGCTGGGTCCACAGAAGGTGTGCTGGCTTCCCACCTCCTTCGAGACTTACGTTTAACTTCGGTTTTTAACTCCAGCTTTCTAAATTTGCATCTGGTGCAAAAGGGAATTATTAGCCAAGAGTAAAGCGAAATGCACTAACAAGGTTATTACTTCTGCTAAGGGAAAGAAGAAGGGTATATAGTATTCGAATAAGCACTCGGCAGCTTGGCAAGACATCCTTTAACAAGAAAGAGAGAAAGCAAAGCATTAACCACGGGAATCCACTGACATTCATGAGGAGATAGGTCTCAGGACCTTCACAAATCTCAAATGTCTTGTGCGATTTTGATATCTTATTACCCTATTACCCCACAGGAAGCAGCCATGAAGAAATAAATCACCAGAATTAGTGGGTATGACACAGAAATCGAAGAAATGGAAGGCTGCAAGGACACACAGCTGCTCTGGCTGGGCGGACAGCTAAGCCCACTCGCCAACACAAAATTCGAATTTAAGTCTTGGCAAAAAGATCACTTGCCACAGACCTGTGAGCCTTTACGGTCACCTTCAAACAGACAAAATCGTGACATGGAATTCATGGGGACAAGGCGGTGCTCCCCACCTAAGAAGGAGTATCTAGTCAAGGGTGGTGTAGTTCCATCAACTTTTGAGGAAAAGCAACTTCCTTTGAAGACTTGACACGCTTTCTACCCCCTTGCCTGGGACTCCATATGGCAGGGGTAGGTGGTGGAAATGCTAGGTTGAGCAGAATGATAGTACCTCAAGAAGAATGAATAGTACCAGGAAATGTATGACTCACCGTATTCTCATTTTCTTGAAGTTTTTTTGTACATTTGCATCGAGGTTTTCCACAAAAATTCATTCTTGACTTTAATTGTAACTTCAGTGTAAGACTCTTTTATCGAGTTCCTATTATTGCAAAGCATTCCACCGCTCCATTCAGCAGGTACAAAAGAAGCATACAATGTCCTTTGAGAGGCCAGAAACACCCACATATGCAGAGAACAATATACCTCAAAAAAAAAAAAGGGATGCAGAACCAAGCTAGGGGTACAGACCTATGTTACAGCGCAACTGTGAGGTGTCCTCAAAGTTTCTGCTTTGAAGAATGGGCAAGGACAGGTGCTGGTCAAATTCACAGGCAGTAAACCCAGCCAAGGCAGAGAGACATATGTGTGCCTGCGTTGCAGGGGGTCATTAAGGAGACCATTTTATTAGTGCAAAGGGTTTATTTAAAGGCAGGAGTAAAATTCCTAGAGTTCTCGTCAGATTGCTTTAATTCTTACATTTGAAGAAGAACCTTTGCATTCCAACCCAATACCAGGAACACATTCACCAAAGAACACTGTCAAATGTTCGTCAGCCACGAAAATGTCTGTGTGAAGATCATGGCAGTCCCACCTACAACTGTTTGTTGTGTGCCTACTACTACTCGGCTTTGTCCTAGCATGGCCATCCCCCTCTGTCATCCCTCGTCTTGTGTAATGAGCCCTCTCCCCCAGTCACACAAACAGCGGATTCCAAAGTTCCAGCAATTTCTTTCCTCTCAGTCCCACGTAAAATACTTCAACAGTGATTAATTCTATCTCCATGATATTCCCTCATGTATCCGATGTTTCTGTCTGAAGTCACAGCCATAATGTGTCACGTTTGCATTCTTACCTCATCCTCCGACCCCATGCTCAGCATCTGTCTTCACCTAAAACCCATCCTCCCGGCGCCTCCAGAGGAGGAGGGGAGTAGGGGGAGTGGTCCTGGGGGTGACACTAGCATCTCTCCATATGGACAGGGCATGCCAGGCTGAGCCCTCACCAGGTAGACCCACTCATTGAATGTCCCCAACAACCGTGTTAAAAAAAACAAGAAAATAATGGCATAGTCCCAATGACTCCCACCATGTTCATGTCATAAGGAATGGATGGAGTTAGACGTTTTGTTAATTTTTTTAAAGTTCATTTATTTTGGGGGGCGGGGGATAGGAAGAGAGAGAGAGATGGAGAGAGAATATCAAGCAGTCTCCACCACACTATCAGCGCAGAGCCCAACGCGGGGCTCAGACCTCATCAACTGTGAGATCCTGACCTGAGCAGAAATCAAGAGCTGGACTCTTAACTGGCTGAGTCGCCCAGGCACTGGGGTTAGACTTCTAAATTAGGTCTAACTAAAACCTAAATCTTTCAAGATCACAAATCTAGTCACAATATTTAATTCAGTGTCTCTTCTTTACAAAATAAGGCACATATTTCAAAGAGCTCGGGGATCAGACTGTGAGAGTTCAGGTTTCAACTCTACTAGGTACCAGCTGTGTGACCTTGGGCATAGTAACATATCACTAAGCCTCAATTTATCATTTATAAAATAGGATGATGTATTTTCCCTGTACAGTATTATAAGGATTAAAGGAGATGCTGTATGGGAAATGTTTACACAGAGCCTGACATGACAGGAGCTTAAATGATGAAGGAATGAATGGATAGGTAGACTGAGAAATGCATGAAAGCATTTGTTTAAGGACATCGCTTTAAATAAATATATCACTCACAGGTAAGGATACCTACTTTATCCCTAATTGTTAGGGTTAAAACTCGCTTGCATTTTCTTTCAGGAAAAGCCATTACAAAGGTGCCTTTAAATAAAGAGAAAATAATAAATAAAAGCATCATCAAAGTTCCCTCCCAAGACTACTCTGAAGAGAGCAAGAAATCCATGAAATAAAAATCTAGTAATTTATATGTTTTAGTTGGGGTGGGGGCATGGGCAAGGGTGTGAAAGGGGATAAATCACAAGCAAAGAGTGATAGCAGATGGTGTTTTAGCAGCCAGAGCAGGTGGCATTCTTATTAGACCCAATATGGAAGCTTCTGGAAGACTCCACTCTTCAAATGGACACCAGCAGGCTCACTCTCCAGAAGTGGTGTGTTCTCGAACTTCAGAAGACAAGTCGATTCCCAGAGTGTAACATCCCTCAAAACCCTTAATTTCCCTAAGTGTCTATTCTCCCAGCACGTGTTTGTTCTCCCTATTAAAAATCTGCTAATTTCATAGCCTGCCAGGCAGAAGACGAGGATTCACTGATTCCTAAAATAATGCTGTTTCCAGGGGAGGCAAACTGTTGCTTTTCTCTGCTTTTGGCCCGGATGGTTTGTATTTATGCTTCCTTTTTTGTCATGTCCAGTAGCATCCAATGTGAATACTCCGTAGCTCAGAGGAATGCCTCCCTTAAAAGGACTGAACTAATCTTTTTCCTGTGCACACTTTTATCTGTTTATCCAGGTTAAGAGATCCAAAATGAAAAACGAAGGAGAATGTAAGGGTGAGATTAAAAAGGGAAAGAGACCAGGGACAATGTGAAAACCCAAGGTGGTGGGGCGCCTAGGCGGCTCAGTCGGTTGCACATCTGACTCTCAGTTTTGGCTCAGGTCACGATCTCACGGTTGTGAGTTCAAGCCCCGCGTCAGGCTCTGCACTGACAGCGCAGAGTCTGCTTGGGATTCTCTCTCTCTGCCCCTCCCATGCTCTCAAAGTAAATAAATAAACATCAAAAAAAAAAAGAAAAACCAGAAGTGACCATACTACGAGATGTCTAATCAAGAACTAATTGCAAATGTGTAACCTGCCGAGACAGTCTGATGGTGTTGATCACAGTAGTACCCTGGTATTTAGCACAGTGCTGAGCACAATGGAAGGCTCAAATGCTCGTTGGAGGGATAAATGAGAACAGGCAAGGTGATGCAGATACTGACTGGATAAAACACGGCTCAGTGAAAACCACAATAAAGTCTCAGAGGGCTTCTAACTCATAGTAGAAAAACTGAAGAGTACAGAACAGCACAGGCGATAAAAGGTATAGTGTGTGTGGATATACAGTGTTGGTACATACAATGTACATAAACACAAAAACATGCCTAGAAAGGAAAAATTTTCCATATGTGTTTGCCTATCTGCAGACAAGATCATTTGGAAAGAACCACTACGTTTTAAAAATAGCATTTTTGAGTTGGTGGCTAATGCAGAAAAACCAAGTTCCATCCCACGTAGAGTATCCAGCCTCACTTAAAAAAAAAAATAAACATGACTCCCTACTGAAGAGGATTCAAAGGTATAGGGCATTCTTAACCCCTCAAAACAGCACGGCGGTGAACAGTTCTGTTAAACCAATTACCATGCAGAAAACAGGACCTTGCTTTGTTTATTTAAACAGCAAGCCTATCTCACTTGTCCTAAAAAAAATAAAAAAGTGGGTCTCACCTCATCTGTGGGCTGCAAGGAGGCACAAAGAGGCCGAGGATTGCAAGGATGGTGACTTGCTGTCGTGCACAGTGGGAATGGGGACAGTTCTCCTCTAAGCCGTGGGGGACGTCCACAGCCAAGCCCAGAGCACAGCCGGCGAGCACGTGGGGCTGGGACCCCAGGCTTCACATAAACAGTTTGAGGGTCAGAGTAACAGAGAAGTCCTCGGAACAACGCTAGCTGGGGTTTTAGATTGTTCGTTTCCTGCTCTGTTTCACCACAGAGAAAACAATTGGAAGCAGAATTTAATACCTGCCAAACTACAGCTTTGTCTTTTCCAGCTCCTTCTTCTCATCCCTTCCACAAAAAGGAG